>JAUPFT010000018.1:28886760-29034260 GCA_036936625.1 Parnassius smintheus behrii
TTTCGTGGATTACAAGCAGCGGTTTTTGAAAAACATAGAAATTTTGTTTTAGTGGTGTTTAATGTAAGCAGGTTATCTTCCAACCAACTTGTAACCTTACACAGTCCTTCCTCAGTAGATTTTTTAACAGCATCCCAACTTGGACCATGAAAGAGTAAGACTGTATCATCTGCAAACATGAAAAGGTCTGCATCACGAATATTTAAGTGACACAAGTCGTTAATGTACGCCAAGAACAGAGTTGGTCCCAGTGTACTGCCCTGCGGAATTCCATATGAGCAGATAGCAGTGTCACTGAGGCAGTCATCAATACGTACTTTTTGGTTCCTGTTGGAGAGATAATCAATAAACCAGTCCAATGCTATTCCTCGTATGCCAAAATTCTGAAGACGGGTTATAAGGACAGGAATGGATACTGTATCAAATGCTTTTTGCAAATCTAAGAAAACTCCTAAGCACTTTTTACCTTCATCTAGATATTGTGATATTTTAGTGGTCAAATTAAAAACCGCCTCTTCGGTTGAACGATTTGCTCTAAAGCCATATTGATTTCCAGCAAGGAATTTGTTGTTTTCTAGGTACTTAATTAGTCGCCTATTTACAAGCTTCTCTAGTATCTTAGAAAGTGATGATAAAAGAGCTACAGGCCTATAATTTGATGGAGATGATTTGTCTCCTGCTTTATATATTGGACAGATTATTGCTTGTTTAAATTGATCCGGAAAAACACCAGATAGAAAACTTAAGTTGCATATATGGGCTATGTGAGGTGCTAACAAGGTGTTAAATTTTTTTAGAAAACCTACAGAAATGTCATCCCATCCCGAAGCACAGTTGGATTTAAGGCTACTAATTATGAGTCTAACTTCTTCCGGATCTGTTAAAAATAATGACATAGATTGGGCTGGACCAATTTGATTAGCTTCCCTAGCAAGTTGAAGGTCAGTTTTATTTAATTTTTTTAGGATAGTATTGGCCAAATGATTTCCAATTGATATAAAGAAATTATTAACTATGTTGAGAGATACTTTTGGTGTTTCAGCAATTTTACTTAATTCGGCGGATGTATTTCTAGGTTGATTTAGATAACATACGTCTTTTATTAATTTCCAAGTGTTTTTTGAATTGCCTAGGTTTCTTTTTAGTTCATTTTGATAATACTGCCTTTTTAACGATTTAATAATGTTTGTACATATATTCCTGTATTTTTTGTACACTTCTCTTATTTCATCATTTTCAGGTAATTTTTTAAGTCTTTTATGAAGCCTATCTCTCTTTTTAATAGATCTTATTACTCCTGGGGTAATCCATGGTTTTAGTGGCTTGTTTCTTTTTGAAATATTGACAACTTTACTGTTAGTATTAATAACTTTCTTTAGAGTACTAATTAAAATGTTTGTCGCTAAGTTTACGTTAAATTCATTATATAAATCTACCCAATTTAAATGCGTTAAAACTTTGTTTAAGTTATCGAAATCTAATAGTAATTTTTTGTTATTTATGTTTCGTTTTTCGAATTCCGCTTGTTCTATGTATAAGAGTATAGGACAGTGATCGGTTAATTCATCAAAAACAATCGTTTTAATTGCCTTCATGCTTTTTACCATAAAGTGATCTAAGCACGCGTTTTTCCTCGTGGGTAAATTAACGCATTGCAATAGACCATGAGATAAGAGGATACTTATGTATTCAGATGAGTAACGAGAAAGGTTGCCTGGTAAAATATCCAAATTAATATCCCCTGTGAGAATAATATTTGAACAATCAAGGTTACATAGTATAGCATTTAAAGCATCCAAATAGTTTGTGGGATTATTGAAACAGGGAGGTCTATACGAACAAATTATAGTGTATTTCGAACCGAAGCTTAAGATCAAAAAGTTTCCATCACTTGGGGCAGGTTCGTAGGCATCTACTACAATATGCTGTTTAACATAAGCAATTACACCATCATTTTGGTTTATTGATTTATTTGTACGGAATACCTTGTAATTTGTAATTGAGGGTACCTCTCTATCCTCACCTATCCAGCACTCAGTAAGCACAATAACATCAAGTCTTATCTGTAGTCGCGTAATGAATATAAGCAGGTTGTCAATATTCCTATTAACACTTCGGATGTTTACTGTTAATATACTTAAGGGATCTTTATTATTTAAATTTAGAATGGTGCAACACTTAGCAGGGTCCTCCACCTAATAATGCAGTGCTAGAATATAGATACGTGGATATATATATATATATATATCTTGGTTTTCAAACAATGTCAGTGAACATCCCAACCAGTTGTGATTGAGATCATTCTGGAAACCTTGGTGTGTTTCCAGAATGATCTCAATCGCAGCTGTTGACAAAAGTTTATAAAGTTAGCTCAGTGGTCGACGGCGATAGCCACCTACATAGCAGAGAGAGAGCGACGGCATCGACACATTAAACGGACGCTGAAACATTTAAACACAACTACAACTCTGTGTTATCCATACGACAAATTAAATATTTCAAAACATGTCACTCAATGCGAAAGCATACTATGCTCTAGAATTTTACTATACCAACTGTAAAACTTATTACGATCATTTAAATAAAATCATGCTTGAACGGTTAAAGTACGAGGGTGGATTGAAAAGTACTCGGCCTAACCAAGAAAATAAACACATACTAAATCAGTAATATTTTTATTTTTCTACATAATCACCATCAAGTTCAATACACTTTTGCCTCCCCTTCCAAGCATTTAGACCGTTGAAAAAAAATGATTCTTCCTTAGAGTCAAAATATGAGTCTACAGCTGCTTTGACCTCGTCGTTTGTCGAAAATCTTTGACCTCCCAAGTGCTTTTTTAGGTTAGGGAACAGAAACAAGTCTGATGGTGCCAGATCAGGTGAATACGGCGGATGCGGTAACAGTTCAAAGCCACAGTTGTAAATTTCAGCCATTGACTGTACTGACGTGTGAACACGGGCGTTATCTTGATGAAACAGGACTTTTCTTCTGAGCATTCCTCGACGTTTTTCTTTTATTTCCTCTCGTAAACGACGTAGTAAGGTGCAGTAGTAATCAGAGTTTATAGTCTGACCCCTTTCAAGATAATCAATCATAATCACACCTTTCGAGTCCCAGAATACTGAAGCCATCACCTTATTTGCCGACAAAATCGACTTAGCCTTTTTAGGGGGTGGTGAACCAGGTCTTCTCCACTGTTTCGATTGTTGTTTTGTTTCCGGTGTACAGTAATGAACCCATGTTTCGTCCATAGTAACAAAACGATTAAAAAAATCATCTGCATCGGCTTCAAATAACTCCAAACAGTCGCGTGAAATAGTCAATCGCGTCCTTTTTTGTTCAACTGAAAGCAGTCGCGGAACCCACCTCGCAGACACCTTGTGGAAACCCAACTCGTTGACAATGATGTTTTGAGTTCGTTCATAAGAGATGCCTATAATCTCAGCTATCTCTCTAATTTTTAATCTGCGGTCTCCCTATTAAATCAAGTACTTTTTTAATATTTTCGTCAGTAGTTGACGTCGAAGGCCTTCCAGAGCGGGTCTCATCTTTCACACTCTCTCTACCACGCTTAAATTCTGCTATCCATTTTTTGACGGATGAATATGACAGAGCACAATCGCCTAATGTACTGACCATGTCATCATGGATGGCTTTTGATGATAGCCCCTTCTTATGGAGGTACTTAATGACGGCACGCTGCTCGATTTGCTCCATTCGCGGAAATTATGTCCGATTACTTTGTTAATAAATTTATAAAATCACAACTAATTATCGCACACGTTTCGAACTTCACACAATGAACTAGTCTGAACTGAACTAAATAATGTGGGTAGATTTGATTTTTAGAATTGAATGGATCTGTGTTAGGCCGAGTACTTTTCAATCCACCTAGGTAACAATATCCGAAATGAAAATTAAACGATCTGCTTCTTTCAATAATCATCATAAGATATTCTCATCGCGGAACGGATGAAAGCCTAGCGAAATTTACACCGTATTCAAATCACTAACTGTAAAAAGTCGTCATTGAGTACTCAAACCATCAACATTCAAGTCTGTAAAAATGTTAATTATGTGTTGGATTTTTATAGAAATTATAAAAAAGATGTTTCAGCGTAAAATAATTCTCTCACGGATTTATTAAGTCAGAGCCAGTTTTGGTAAAACTCTTGATTCCATCACTCAAACCACGTCAGAATGCTTAGGCTTGTAACACAATGTGTTACAAGTAATAACAAATTTCACTATTACTTGTGGCAAATTTTGGTTGTTACCTGATCAGTACCTAGGCTGCACTAAAAGTATCGGGAATGGAATATTTCCACTGTTCCTGTCGTATTTTTTTGGTTTTAAAAATCGAATACCATTTATTTATTTAAAAAAAGATTCTCGGTCTTGTCACAAGGTTTTGTCAAACTTGTTTAGTCGTTGAGAAAATGGAATTGACTCAAGAAAATTCAAGAGCGATGATTTATTATGACTTCCGAAGTGGTTTAAGACAAAAACAGTGTGTTGACCGGATGATTTCTGCATTTGGTGATGAAGCCCCATCCAAAACCACAATTTATCGCTGATTTGCTGAATTTCAACGTGGACGTGTCAAGCTCAGTGATGATCCCCGTCAAGGTCGTCCAAAAACTGCAGTCACCCAAGAAAACATTGATGCTGTGCGTAAGCTGATTGAGGAAGATCGACATGTGACATACCGCGAAATTCAGGCAACTTTAGACTTTGGCATGAGTCAAATACAAATAATCTTGCATGAACAATTAGGTGTAAAAAAGTTGCTTTCCCGATGGATACCGCTTTCGCTCTGTGAAGAGCAAAAAGCGGCTCGCGTTACTTGGTGCGTCAGAACTCTCGAAAGATTCCACGCAGGATCCTCAGATGCTGTATAAAACATCGTATCAGGTGAAGAATCCTGGATATATGCGTACGAACCCGAAACAAAAAAACCAGTCACGAGTTTGGGTGTTCGAAAATGAGTTAAAGCCAACAAAAATTGTTCGTTCACGGAGTGTTGCAAAAAAAAAATGGTGGCCATGTTTGTCTCCAAAACCGGCCATGTTACGACTATTCCTCTTGAGGGACAAAGAACGGTTAATGCAGAATGGTATGCTAGCATTAGTTTGCCACAGGTCGTTTCTGAACTCCGTAAAGAGAACTGCAACAGCCGCATCATCCTCCATCACAACAATGCGAGTTCTCACACCGCCACACAGAACAAAAGAGTTTTTAGAGCAAGAAAACATAGAATTATTAGACCATCCGCCGTACGGCCCCGACTTAAACCCTAATGATTTCTATACTTTCCCTAAAATAAAGAATAAATTGCGTGGACAGAGATTTTCATCACCTGAAGAAGCTGTGGACGCCTACAAAACGGCCATTTTGGAGACCCCAACTTCCTAATGGAATGGTTGCTCCAATGATTGGTTCCATCGTATGCAAAAATATGTCAAATTTCGCGGAGAATACTTCGAAAAGCAATAAATACATTTTTAAATAGTAATGTGTCACTTCCTTGATTCCCGAAATTTTCAGTGCCGCCCTCGTAATGAGATACTTATTTCGCAGTATCTCAAAAGTATTTATGCGAAAGACGTAGTTTACAACAAAGATTTTACTTACAATGGTAAAACTAGCCCTATGTTTAAGTGCATCGAGATCGGCGTCGGCGCCGCGCACGTCACGCGACCGCATTCCTTGGCGCCTCCATTCATGTTGCGCGAGTGAGACAGATACCATAACACCTTTGGAAGGAACGAGAAAGGCAAACGAGCGCCGTTACCCTGTATGGGAATGCAATTCGTAAGCGCACGCGCACGGATTTGATGCCGGACTTAGTGTGTTCCACCTCGCGCGCGACTACCGTCGCAGTAAGGGCGTCTCGCTCTCTCGTTGTAGAGCGTTCCTTTCGGCGCTGCATATCTGTCTTTGCGTATGTTTGCATACCGGCGGTGTGATTTGATCGATCGCTGGTTTCCTGTGAGAAACGCAGGTTGTTTGTCGAGTCAGGTGGCTCGGTGCATTACAGTTGACTCAGTGTGTCCGGGCCGACGCGTATCTCTCGTCCTACATAAAGATTATCCCATTTGTCTCTCACAGTAGTCACAGGTTCAGATAAATTTTAACCAAACATTGCTAAATTAGTTTCTCATATTTCAAGATTTTCATTTTAAAACTAGAAATTTTTTAAGACTCAATTAATAAAAACAAAAATAATAAGGCAATTACTCTCCACCATACTAAGAAATGAAACTAAAAAAATGTTCAAAATACTAGCTTGAGTTACGAACCACCCCATACTTACCGAAAATCATTTTTAGCTGTACATAATCCTATACATTGAAACGAGCAGTTCTTGTATATATATATATATATATATATATATATATATATATATATATATATATATATATATATTATATAATCAGAATCTCGGATTAAACGGCTCCAACGATTTTCATAATATTTAGTGTCCAGGGAGTTTCGGGGGCAATAAATCGATCTAGCTAGGATTTATTTTTAGAAAATGTCTTTTTGTCCGTGTTTTCAGGCAATGAAAAGCTGCTACAATATAAGAAGGTAAATTTTGACACTGTGTTAATGATCGTAATAGCTCAAGTGGATATCGAGCGGTCGCGAAATCCTAATGCCTTGGTTCGCGGCCTGTCTTCGGTCCGATTTTTTTCAAGTTCCCTTCTTTTGTGAGAAAATCTATTATTTCGAGCCCTTTCTTTTAGTATTTTTTAAAAATACGAAAATTTTAATTAAACTAATCGCACTCATGATTTTTTATTCAAATAACCAGTTCAGTTTTTTCTATTATGTCAATAAGATCAAAAAATATTATTCATCAGTATGTAATTTGTATCTAAATGTAAGTTCAAAAAAAAAAAACCGAGCAAAGCTCGGTCATCCGGGTACTTTATATCAATTGAAATAAATATTTCACACATACAAAGCCGAGCGGCGCGCCGAGCCGGCTATAATTTTCTATTACGAACTAAGTGGAATGTGGATAGGCACAACGCGACGCACAGATCATAGCAGGCTAAAACAGGTTAACAGTATTCAACCTTTGTTCAAGTACCAATGATAAGTATACGACATAGTTTACTTATTTTGTATCAAATGTGAATAACAGCGACTAAGTAATTAATTTATTGTGATGAAGAAACGATGTTCATCATGAATAAAATAAGAATAGAGCATTATCGACCCGATATAGTTATGCTTAGTCACCCACATTGGTACCTACAGTACGAGTACAATAGCGAGAAAAATAAATAACTTAACTTTCTTTCACGGTGAACATATCACTGAGGCACACAAGCCTTTACTTTTAATTAACCAAACTCGAAGTATTACACTACTTTTCAGATTTCTTTCTTTGTTTGTTAAAAATATAAAAGTAAAGTTACGGGCTATATACGTCCCACTGCTGGGCACCGGCCTCCCCTCATTTCTGAGAGTGTTTTAGGGCAAGGAAGTGTCCGCCGCGATGCCCCAATGCGTGTTTGCGAACTTCACATGTCTTCGGAATATTTTTTTCTTATTCCTCAGACATGCAGGTTACCTCACGATGTTTTCCTTCATCACCAAGCACGCGGTAAATTAGAACTTAAAATTGCAATAAAGAATTTCATTGTTGCCGGGGGGGGGGGGGGGGGTCGAACCCGGGTTACTCGCGTTCTGTTATATTTACAGCGAGCGTTAACCATCTGAGCTAAAAATACTGTAGGCTGTAAAAAATAATATACAAAAAGCCAAAACAAGATTTAAATTTATCAAGATGTCAATTTATTGATCTATCGGCCCGTTATAGGCCACAGCTGAACACGAGTATATTCCGTGGTAGGGAAGACTTGAAATCATCATGCAAGTGGGGTGGATTGGCGATGGTGAAGATAATTTCATTTGGTACCCACTAAAGGCGTTGACGCATTCGCAGCCAAGCTGCATTATAAAATTATGCGATGTAGAATGTGTTCACTGTCGCAATTTGGGTTCTAGCCAATAATGTCACAATAAGAAGAAAGATGTAAACACAGCCGCATTCTCATTAAATAAGGTCGAACTGCTGAGGTCGTCTCGTCTGAACACGAGATGTCTCGCCAAAATGTGACTCATTACGTAGTCTGCAAAGAAACCAAACTATTTTTATAGGAATTCGCGACCATCTTGACTAAAACATAAAATGTTTATCTTCCGTCTGCTTGCTTTAGAGCAAACAATCTGTGAATTGATAGAACTATTTTACAACTCGAATGTTAATAAAACACAAACTGTACACATGACACAGCTTTTTCTTATATGCATCAGCCTGTACTCGACTAGAAATGGGCCTCTCCCGTTGTTTTTTTTAACTGAGGTGACAAAACATTAAAGCGACAGTAGCCTAATGGCAGGGCGCGGACCGCGAACTCAAAAAGGTCGTGGGTTCGATTCCACCATTCGACTACTGGCGTGAACCACTCGTAACACAAGTAATTTAAGCTTACCACGAGTGGTTAAGAGCAATATTAGTTATGTTTATAGCATTGTTAATATTCTTTTTTTTAAATTAAAAAAAAAACGAACTAATAATCCACCTGATGGTACGTGGCTACTTGAAACAATAAACCTCTGAGGACTGTCTCACAGCCTATTATACTGGATATCTATAGCATTCGAAACAATGCTAGCATTACTATTTTGCAGCAGAAAAGAGGTTGGTACCTACTTAGAGACGGACTCTTAGGAACCAAAGAAATCCAACCACCTAGTGATTTTGCTGAGTGGTTTTGTCTTAATCATCATGATTGGCCAGATTGAACTGATACAATATCGTTTAATACAATTTTGCTTTCCTTATAATTTCTCTTGATTATAGATACTTAATAAACAGTATGGAAATAAAATTCATGTTGCGACCCTTCGATAGTCGCATCATCCATGCAAATGAGCATGATGTCATGACTTACCGGTGAGCAATACTGTATCGGACGTATAGGAATGTGTGACAACGCATTCTAGGCAGCGATGCGGATTTCCTTGCTAAGTGTAGCATTCTTTGCAAGCCTTGAAAGTTAGTCAGCGTAATAATTTTCAGATAATGGTGTGGATGTAGCCATTTCAGCGATTAAATTACCTAGGTATATGCATAGAGACCAGCTGCAACTTGCGCTGAAGCTGCTGTGACCGGTGACACAAGATTTCGATTAGCATATAATAATGACCCACCAATTTACACTGATCGTTTGGTGCACAGCTGACGCTGTATGCAATGACAATATCAAAGTCAAGTTTGGCAATTATTTTTGTTAGCGTCATGGTTTACCTTTAAAAATATACAAAATGAGATACTATAGTAACATACATATTCAGTGAAAATATCTGCGATAGTAGATGCAAAGGATTTAAATTAAATGTTTCAACGTAAGTGAAAAAGATATTTTTTTTCATTTACAGACAATAAGATATTACGAAATTCACTAAGCTGAAAATATCTATTACATCTAAGCAATTTTGGGTAGACGGCTTTATAACCATACGGAAATACTAAATATAACACTTGTATACATTTTATCAACGTGGCGTTTGATAAGCAAAATAAATTATATAAAAAATATTAAGAAACTGAAAAAATTGGACGAAGAAAATAATTAATTGCATTCTAAATTAGAGCTGTCGAGCATACAATTTACAACTTGTAACAATATCTACGTGATACGAAAGTCAAATACATATATAAAAAAAATATTTCGGAAACTGACACTCTTGCGTGCTCGAGAACGTGGACGGCCAATAAATAAAGAATCCACAATTTGAACCGCGTGTTTTGAGAATTTCCTAGCTGACTAAGCGAGTCCATTTTCTTGGAGATGTTATAAATTTCAACGAAACAATACTGATGATAAAAATTCCGCTGAGTTTGTAGGAATCGAGCATTCTGATTATTTTCAGCCCATTTACATTCATGTGCGTGTCAGAGCAACTAACACCGTCAAATAAAGAACTTCATACTACTGTCAGAATAAAAGTTAATTTGTTTGAGTCAGGGCTTTTATTTACGAAGAACTAAATGAAGATTCTATTTTAAGAAACGGTAAGAATGCATAGCTTATTTTAATATCTTAAACTATGCATAAGAGCATTAAAATAGGAATAATAAAATACTAACTTCGTTGCTTTAACTAATTTTCTATATTATATTACTAAAAAATTCTTTTCCGAAATTACCCGTGCCCGATGTAACGATTATTTACGCGGTATTATTAAAGGTAAGCTCATAACACAAACAAACAACAGTCTGTGTTAAGTACAAATGATAGTATTAAGTTTACATTTTTAAAATAGAGACCATTAACGGATAACAAGTTCATGGAATAGAAAAAGAAATAAGATTCAAAGTTAACTATATTGTTCTTAATCTTCACCAACTTTTGTATTATGTGTCTTCATTTGCTATCAAAACCCTATCCCCTTCTCCTACATCACATTACATCACATTTAGCCAATATCGTGTGTAATAATCAATCAAGGATTTAAGACTTTCTTAGTCACTATACAAGATAAGTTGGTATCTGAGTCACTCATTCATTCATTTACAATCAGGGCGACGGCGCCACCTGACAGTGAAGAGCGTCAACTCATTGCCATGTTTATTCATACTATTTACACCTGCAATACCTAGAATAACTACGAATATGACAGGAACTGGTCCACGTCGACGATCATGATTCACAGTCAAAAGAACATTGTAAAAATGTTGTGTATATATATTTTATTTTTTATACCCAGCACCGTATTGTTAACTTGATTATTTCTGTAACTTTTACAATCTGCACCCTATTCATTATTTGCTGATCGACTGGGCAAATGATGTCGTACTCTCAGAGAATGTCCTGTGTCATTAAATTCGTCTTTCTGTACGCGTTTGCATGCTAACAAAGCTCACATAAATAAATAAGTGAAATTAAATACTAAATGACAAATCAAAGTCTTATCTTCCATATAACATTTAAACAAATAATCGAATAAAATAAGCATGCTGATTATTGCATAAGGACTTCAATGAGTATATTTACTAAGATAACATAATCCTTGATAATATTAACACGGTAATTAAAATTAATTATAAATTAAATATATTTGGTTTAACTGGATCAGTCAGGGAAATGGCAGCGGGTCGGCCTCGTAGGTAAAAGTGCCGAATATAAGAACCCATAAACATGTAGTCGATAGATACAGGTGGCTCGCGACTTGGGATGCCCGATCTAATTCGATTATCTGGAAGATCGATTCACGGTCATACGATCTACCGATTTTTGAATCGATCAATGCGATCCTCATCCAGATCGAATCGTATGAAAATCGTATCAACTAAAATCTAAACATCAACCGAACCGTAAAGTACTAACGTAGGAACCGATCTTAAACCTTTCGTATTGCCGGGGAGGGGACAGAAAAACTTAAACAGAGTAAGATTACCTACATACATTGAATGAGAGTAGCTTCGATTTACATCAAAAGCCGTAATGTATGAAATATTAAGGTAGGTATGATAATATTTTGTTTATTTTATTATCGGGTACCTAGGTTAGTGTTCCATGATCTTCATTTCATTTTTTGTATTTTTGCGATACGAAAAGTTGAGCTGTTCAGTGAGCGTAAACTATTATTTTAAAATACTTTTTAATATGGCCCCGCCAACCAAACTAAACGTTTGGGCATTTTTTTATTAAATGTGACGTGGGTGGACAATATAAAATGCATATAGTTAAAACTAGTGGAAATACTACCAATTTAAAATATCATCTCAGACGTCATCACATAGGCACTTATTCGAGCTAATCAAAAGTGATGAAAGTTCTACTACAGACCGTGTTTAGTGGCATACCTTGAAAAAAGGCATATGTTCAGTGGTAGACTTGTGAACGGCTGTAACGATGATGATGATAATTTATTTAACATGGATTACAAAAGAAAACTCCCAATAATTTAACCTAAAATGAGTATACAATGCATTTCGTCCGATACATAATATATTATATGCCTTAAACGCAATAGTTTGTACAGTACAAAAAATAAATAAAAAAGCCTATGATGATGCGCCTAATACTATTTAACTAGCTTCGATTTCAAATACCGATATTGATGACAATTGCACAAATTAGTTGGCGTACCTACATCGTAACATATTTTTAACAGCGATGTTGCGGAACACACTCATATAATAGTAATACAAAAATTATTATGGGCATAAGTTTTCTAGCTCACAGTAGTTAAGGGTTTATAAAAATTCTTTAAGATATGAATAGAGTAGTTTAAATATTAGGAAAAAAAATACAAGTACTGATATTTTCAGATAGATATACATAATATACTAAGTACATAATATACAGAAATTTCACATTCATTCATAGTTTAAAACTAACAACTTTGACCCCCCCCCCCAATAAATAATATAAAAAATATATTTATACTCTATTTAGTTAGTTCTAGAAAATGACATCCTAGTTTTGCCAGAATAAAAACTCGACTCCTTTTCCATGTACGGGAAATCGCTTAAAAATTAATTTAATTGCATTTCTGATCAAGATCAATGTTTCGTTTTGGGTCATTATTCCACACAAGCTATCCAAATTTCAAGTCTGTAATTAATTCCGTCTACGGGTTTCGCGACATACGGACAGACGGACACACTGATGAATATAGACAGACCGCCGAAGGGAAGACAGACAAGCAAACAGACAGACAGTAAAAGTAAAATTACAGCGTATGTATATAGGCTGTAATTTTATTTTTTGGTTTTGGCCCACTGCTTGGCCCACAGCTGGTCACAGGCCTCCTCTAGTTTCTGAGAGGGTTTTAGGTCAAGTCCGCCGCGCTGCCCCAATGCGTGTTGGCGACATGTCTTCGAAATATTTTTTTCTTATTCCTCAGACATGCAGGTTTCCTCACGATGTTTTCCTTCACCGCCGAGCACGTGGTAAATCAGCACCTAAAATTGCAATTACAATTTTATTGGTGCCGGCGGGGATCGAACCCGGGTTACTCACATTCTGTTATATTTACAGAGAGCGTTAACCATCTGAGCTACCACGGCTCTCAACAGACAGACAGTACGAGTACAGTACAGTACAGGACTTTATGTGGACTCCATTTTATCCTTTAGGTACGAAACTTGAAGAATGTAAAAATAAAAATTATGTATCAATGTAAAAATAAAAATTATTTCAGGGGTATTTCAGTGACTGCATTATAATTTTAGAGAACGACAAAGTTTGTACAACGTATCAAGACAATAAAGTATCACGTCAATTAAAATATTTAGTGAGCTGACAAAAATAAAAGCTTTATCTATAGGCATTGTATTGAATAGATTTTTTTCTTTTATAAAAACGTTACCCCCACACTAGGATTTTCTCCCGTATCGTGGAGGCAGTTTACAAACATAAATTGCACAGGGACAAACATCCAGACCGGAAACAATTATTTGTAGGCCATACAAATACTTGTTCCCTGCGGGATTCGAACAAGGTGAAAATTTTCATACGTACTCAGAATTCTGACCAAAATGACGTACTAAAAAACTCTCCGCCCCTCCGACGCTTGCGTCTTGAGATACACCCCCGCCCACCCCCGCACATGAGAATCCACAAAAATTATTATATAGGATATCGAAGTCTGCTTAAAAGAAGCATTTAAATATGTGCCAGCGCGGAAACCCCTCTGTTTATTTGATGATGTTCCATTTTTTCATAGAAGAGGGGGCAAACGAGCATGCGGCTCACCTGATGTTAAGTGATTACCGCCGCCCATGATCAACCGCAACACCAGGGGATTTGCAGGTGCGTTGCCAGCCCTTTAGAAAGGAGTAAGCTCTTTTCTTAAAGGTCCCCAGGTCGTATCGGTCCGGAAAAATCACCGGTGGAAAACTATTCCACAGAGAGGTCGTACTCGGAAGAAAACTCCTTCTGAAACGTACAGTGGTGGACCGCCAAGCATCCAGATGGTGTTGATGGTATCGGGATGTTTGCCGCGTAGTGCGTTCACGAAATTTGGCGGCTGGGATTAATCCGAACTATTACTCAGAGCACTCCCCGTGATAGATGCGATAAAATACGCAAAGCGATGCAACATCTCTTCGCAACGCCAGTGAATCGAGCCGATCGGAAAGCACTCGGTCGTCGACGATTCGAGCCGCTATGCGCTGGATACGGTCAAGTTGAAGGAGCTGGTACTGGGGAGCTCTAGCCCAGAGATGGGAACAGTATTCCATGTGCAGCCGAACCTGCGCCTTGTTAAGTTGCAGGCGGTGTGCCGGCATGAAATACTGTCCCGCTCTGCTGCGCACGCCAAGCTTTTTAGAAGCTATTTTGGCCTTCTCTTCCAAGTGACCACGAAACTGCACGTCATTCCATATGTTGACGCCGAGAATTCCGATACTGGCTGAGGCAACAAGGGGAGTGCATTGAAACTGAAGAGATACGACAAAGGGGTTCCTTTTAGCGGTTAACGCGCAAACTTGTGTCTTCTGAGGGTTAAACTGGACTAGATTTAATCGCCCCCAATCCAAGACTTTGTTCAGCAAAGACTCGACTTCAGACACAAGTTTGTCCCGGTACTCGGAGACGTTTTCCCGAGAAATATTGGCACGGTCAGTGTACAGAGCATCACCAGTGCTATCGTCTGCATAGCAATGAATGTTACGGGTTTGCAACATATCATTGATATGCAGAAGAAAGAGCGTTGGCGATAGCCCGCAGCCTTGTGGAACACCAGCATTAATAGGCTTGTGATCGGAGCTTGCACCGTCTTCAACGACCTTGATGCTTCGATCTGCAACAAAGCTGGTGGTCCAATTGCATAACTTCTCGGGAAGCCCATAGGAAGGGAACTTTGAAAGAAGTGCTTTGTGCCAAACCCGATCGAAGGCCTTCGCAATGTCCAAACTAACGGCCAATGCCTCCC
Source organism: Parnassius smintheus behrii (assembly GCA_036936625.1). Lineage (NCBI taxonomy): Eukaryota > Metazoa > Arthropoda > Insecta > Lepidoptera > Papilionidae > Parnassius > Parnassius smintheus. Next base: position 28,901,731 of record JAUPFT010000018.1, read on the forward strand.
TCTTGGACTCTACTGCCTGTGCCCATCTATGAGTTTGCTAGACCAGAAGATCACCAGCTGATCGATCACGGCGAAAACCGTATTGACGATCACTAATCAGCTGGTGATCCTCAAGGTACCTCATGAGCTGGCAGTTTACAATGGACTCCATTGTTTTGGAGAACAAGGAGGTGATGGCGATAGGCCGGTAGTTGGACGGGTCTGAGCGGTCGCCTTTTTTAGGGATCGGGTGGACGAAAGCTGTCTTCCATGATTTTGGGACTACGCCTAGGAAGTAGAAGTACCGGAAAAGACGCGTTAAAACCGGTGCCAACTCAGGATCACACGTCCTCAGCACAATTGTGGGGATTCCGTCAGGCCCAATCGACTTGTGGATGTCCAGGGAGAGGAGTGCTTTGCAAACCGAGTGCTGTGCGAACTGCTTATGTTCCATAGTGGAAGACAAACAAGGGCAAACTTGCAAAAAAAGCTTGAATGTTACTTTCCTATTATATTCTTGATGGAAGATATACCTGTTACATGCGTTAATTGGCCACCAACCACTCACCAACTTATGAAAATGTATGTAATTCGTATGTATCACATTCACATCATTCACATCATATTCAAAGTAACTATGGAAAATCTTACGTTGTTACTTGTTGCGCAAGATTTTCTATAGTTCCTTACAATACTATTGTATTTAACGTTTACAGAGGAGAAACAAGCACGAAAATCAAAGAAAAAACGACGATTTGCAGATAAATCGTGTGCAGACTTAAATATAGAAATCGACGAAATAATTCAGAAAACAAAGTACAGCTTATAGATTTATTGACACAGACGCTACGGGTCCACCGAATGTTCCTTTTAAGCATTAAGCAGAAGCAAACGCTGATTTATCGCTGAAACAGCGATTAGTTCGTCTTCAAATAAGCCGACCGTTACTGTGTCGCTACGGATACTGACTTTTCCAATACAATATTGATAGCAAGATCTAATGATGGAAATGATCTAAAACTAAAAATTCTAAAACCAGGAAGTCAGCAGAGGGCCACTAAATACTACAATATTGTGGAAATCCGTCAAAATATGAGTCCTTTCAAAGACGTATTACTTTTTGCACATGTAATATCAGTTTGTGACACATCAGCTTTCTTCAGAAAAGGAAAAGTAGAAACTTACGAATACTTACGTGATACAGAATTGAGAAAACGTTTCTGTGTTCAACGATCTTCGAGCTGAACATGACGACATCGCAAAAGCTGAGAAAGCATTTGTTTTGCAAATATATATATTAAAAAATCGGCTCTCAAACTGAGTTTGGATGATCTGAGGTTCTATTTATAGTTGCCAAGAAATTTGTATAGGATAACTTTAAACGCCATGGCGGTAAAGAAAAAATGTATAGAATAGAATACAATAATTTTTAATGAATATAATATGTCACAAAAAAAGTTATTTTTAATTTACCACTGATTCGGAAAAAAATGTCTGTCCTTGGAAGAACTAGCAAGAAATCAAGCGGGACTTTTTAAGAAATATTTTTCACAATACGACTACCCCAGGGGTTATTATCAACCATGTATTCATTTGTTACACGCTGCCCAGTAATATTTTTTTAATACGATAATTTACAAGTAAAAATAAGAATATATCGATTTCAAATTACCCCCTAAGTGCGTTTCATTGGAAAATGGTTCTGCACCGGGAACATATTTGCGCAATGTTTTTTTTATTTATTTAAATATCGCTAGTAACCTGACGAATCGTTGTATAGATTTCACGTGGTTTTTATGGTTACACTTATAAGGTCATGTATCGATTGTATAACAAATTTCATTAGCACTGTTGACTAATTTTGAGAGATTAAGAAATAAATTATTGTCCTTTGACGGCTGGTACAGAAGGAAACGTGCTAGTAGTAAAAATTTTAACACACCGCCGACCATCCCACCGTATAAGTGCTCCATGCAGAATTTGCGATTCACACGGTCACATACATACCCTGCGGCAGATTGTACAGAAGACTGAAGAGTACAATTTGCCACTTTGCCTGGCGTATGTGGTCTATGAGAAAGCCTTTGATGTCGAAATTTGGGCGATACTACAGTCCCTTCAGCGGTACCAAGGGTACTGTCGGTATATCGAAGTGCTGAAGTGTTTGTACAATAGGGCTATGATGTCTATCCGAATACACAACCTATTCAACTGCTGAGAGGTGTAAGACAGGGTGACGTTATATCCCCGAAACTCTTCACCACTGCTTTGGAAGACGTTTTCAAGCTACTGGACTGGAAAGGATACGGTATTAACATCAATGGCGAGTACATCACTCACCTTCGATTTGCCGACGATATAGTCCTTATGGCAGAATCGCTGGAGGACTTAAGCACTATGCTCAATGACCTCAATAGTGCCTCCCAACGGATAGGTCTTAAGATGAACATGGACAAAACAAAGATCATGTTTAATGTCCATGTCACACCTATGCCGGTAGTTGTTGGGAGCACTATGCTCGAAGTTGTTGACGAGTACGTTTACCTGGGACAAATAGTCCGATTAGGTAAGTCCAACTTCGACCGAGAGGTCAATCGACGGATTCAACTCGGCTGGGCAGCGTTCGGGAAATTACGACATATCTTCTCGTCAGGTATACCTCAATCTCTAAAAACTAGATTGTACAACCAGTGCGTGTTGCCAGTGATGCCTTACGGATCTGAGACGTGGTCCTTCACTGCTGACCGTATGAGGACGCTCAAGGTCGCTCAGCGAGCTATGGAGAGGGCTATGCTCGGAGTTTCTCTGCGTGATAGACTCAGAAATGAGGATATCCGCAGTAAAACCAGAGTGACCGACATAGCCCAACGGATTAGTAAGCTGAAGTGGCAATGGGCCGGCCATATAGCTCGAAGAACCGATAGCCGATGGGGAAGAAAGGTTCTCGAGTGGCAGCCTCGTACCGGTAGGCGTAGTGCAGGGCGACCCCCCACTAGATGGAGTGACGACCTGGTAAGATATGCAGAAAGTCGATGGATGCAGGTGGCTCAGGACCGTGCTTTGTGGCATTACTTGGGGGAGGCCTATGTTCAGCAGTGGACTTGTGAAGGGCTGTAATGATGATGATGATGATGACGGTCCTCGGTAAGCTAAAGACTCGTCTCTATGGACATCAGCAAGTCGAGTGGGCTTCATGGTGTCCCTGCTATTGTGCTGAAGATGTGTGCTCCGGAGTTAGCATCGGTTCTCACATGTCTTTTCCGACACTCATACTCCCTACGCGTTGTCCAGAATTCATGAAAGACAGCTTCAGTGCAACCGATCCCTAAAAGAGGTGACCGCTCAGACCCTTCTAACTACAGGCCTATTACCATCGAATAGTGCCAAAACATGGTTACTAAATTTGAAGCGGGCTTGTCTCGCCGTTTACAACATTATTACGGGTGATGAATCTTGAATTTATCAAAATCTACGGCCCAGAAACGAAGCGCCAGTCGACGGTTTGTTTATTTCAAAATAAACCAACGCCTACCAAAGGGAAGCGATCGAAAAGCGCAAGAAAGATTTTGATCACTAGTTGTTTTTTGTTTTACTTCGATTGGATATCCGGAGTGAATTCCTTTATGAAATTAATCATTGCAACACATGAATTCCGAACAGGATACCTTTAATATCTTGCTAAAAGTGTTCAGTGACGTCAGCAACAAGCGACAAAACACGGGCACCGCGGTCTAATGCTCAGGAGCCCGCGCACACAGCGTTCTAAACGTGGTACTTCCTGGTCAGCACATTAAGCACTTTTCCCCCTCCTTGTAGAAAGTTCTTTGAAATAGTTCAGTAATAAAAACTTTAATCGTAGCACTATTTTTCGTTTCAGAATACTTTTTGAATGATATTGCAGAGGCTAAAGTTAATAAAATACATAAAAATAATAATCTTTTTCACTTTTTTTCTTTGATTCTTCATAATTTAAGTTATAAATTACTCTTATTTACAAAACAAATACGGTTTCAATGTTAGTCGAAGGACCACGCTCTCACAGAATACCAGCGCAAAATAGTAGCTTAATGCTGTTGTGTTTCGTATGGTGACTATAGAGAACCGGATACCCTTTTTACTAACAGGGGAGAAAACGAGGCATTTCATCTTAGTCCTCACGGATGACAACGCATCTGCATTTTGATTCGTAATCGGGGATAGATGTAGATGTCTACGGGCCACAGAAACCACTTACCATCAAGTGGACTGTGTGGTCGTCGGTCACCCTATCCTATAAAAAAAATTAGTCCGAATCGAAGTTTGGCCTGAAGAGTAATTCCAAGAAAAACAGTGGAATCCACAAGACATCATCAATTCTACATCAGGTATTGTAACAAAATAAATTATGCGTAATGTGATGCACTTTGTTTAATTGCCGTTTAATACCAAATTGTTGGTGCTTAACTAATGTTTCAATTTTGATAGAGCATTATCCACATCTTCATAATTTAATGATTGCCGTTTGAGTTTGAATATCAATGAAGTATTATCAGTAAATAATACTATATCGTGATTATTCCCTACAAGGTAAAGTCAATCACGAATATGAATTAGAACACTAACAGGCTAAGAATTGAGCTCTGACGAATACATATTGATACAACCGACCCGAAAGAAATCTTACCGTTGATAACGAATTTTTGAGTTATGGTAATTAAATATGATACAACAAGTTGAAGTACAAGTTGATAATATCAAATTGAATTGATGTCCACCACGAGGGACACAGTCAAAGACCCTCGAAAACTTACGAAAAATGCCCAAGGCATCCTATGAATCCTATACGTAAAACACCAATAATCGTCAGTCGACGAGACTATATAAAACCAATTTGTTTTTTCTAAAATTTTACTGCGTGAAAGCACAGTCTAAGTACCTTAGACTGTGGTAAAGGTATAAATTTACTTTGTTTTAATAAATATAAAAATAAAACACGCATTTTGCTCTATTTTATAGTTTTAAACCCCAATGTTCTACCATAACATGGTGGGCAACGATAAGCTGCTGTGAAAAAAATTTAATTTTTTTTTAATAATGAAATATTATTGGTATTATTATTTTTATTGGCCTGTATAAGATAAACTTAAATAACACAACCACCAATATAGACATAGGTAAAACGGCGCGTGCGCAAAGGAACTGTAAACTCGCAACTAGAGCAACTGTGGCTCGGGCGAATCCTTCCGGAAGTGCGCTTTCCGGTACGCTACAGCAGCTCTTACTTCCGCCTGACATCCTTAGCTTTATGATCGTTCACTAAGAGATCTCTATTTGTGGATCGAGACGTCAAGCTTATATATACGAATGGTAACATTGGATAATGATTTCTTATATTTACGCGAACACTACACATTGAAATAATACTAGTTTTTACTACTCTAAATACTCTACTAACTCTTAAAACTCTACTACTCGCTAAAGAGCACCGATTTCTTCCAAGGATGATTCGCGAGGCTATTGAAATCAAAAAACATCCTAATTTCAATAGAGAAGATGGCTGGGTGCTACCATCTGCTTGGGATCCTATAATAAATAAAATTAAATACCAACCCAAGCATACAACTGCAAGACTTCAAGATACCATAAGTTCATACTGCATAGATCGGAACAAAAGTTAAATTTTAATCTATGGTAACCGCGGTTAACTATGACATATGGACGTTGAACATCTCAGTCCCGCCCGTGACCACGAGTGCTGTAAAGCGTTCGAAACGTCGGGTATTTAAAAAGTTAAATATACGCGATAAATTCCGTAAAAACTAGTATTATTTCAAGGTAACATTGGATTTACGTCCTATATTTGTAATTAGAATTGTATCTTGGAGATCGCTGAACTCACGGTTTCATTAGGGCTCTCAAGAGTTGTATAGTAAATTTTAGATAAAATCGGATATCACGTAAAATGATTCAAACAGTTTGTTATTTCTCATGTCACTTACACGCAGCGGGCGGTAACAAAATTGAAATACGCCGATACCGGTAAGACATGTAAATTATGCTAAAAGTTGTGATGCAACAACTTATTGTAACATGTCTCTGAAATAAATAAATATGCAAAATGTCACATCCGTACCAGTGTATCACAATCAGCAGTGCTCGTACTGCAGTGTGCCGGTCTGAAGGGTATAGAGACCCGTGTAATCAAAGGCTGTGAGCCACTCCGTTTTAGTTTTCTTAGGTAACAACACATATGTAGCTTTCTTAATATCACATCACTGACCATAAGGTGGATTTTAAGTTCATTTACCACTTCCGTTTTATGAAGAAAAAAAAACGGCTAAAATGTGAACTTGATGACAGCATTGAATTTAGGAAGTGCGTCTTATTGATCTACTTTAATAAAAACAAGTAAACTTTAATATCCATTAAATAGCTATTCAGGAAGATATAAATGCATATTTCAAAAAAAAAAAACGTCACGAGGTCTCCAGTATTTACAAAATCTTCCTACATTAAATAATTTTAATATAAAACAATATTTAATTAATCCAAAAACTCGAACGGAAACTGCCAATGAAAGCAAAACGAAAATTTAAATTACCGGAACTGAGCAGAAAAAATGTTAACATGTTTATCGAGTGCTTTAGAAAGCATCGCTTTAGTAAGAAATTCGTTATAAAATAGTATGAAAAGATATTTTTGTGGTGGCAGTGAGAAAAAATGACAAGGTAAACAGTTGCGCATTCCAACGGCTAGTGCACGTGGTACATTCCAATGGGGTCATGCACCACGACGCGCGCGTGCGAAAAAAAAGTGCAGCGCTCCGAATGAATCCAAACGAACGGCCTTACCAAAACACATCTAACTGCGAAATATGTTACTTATGTATTGTTGTTGCATAGGCACAACAATACATAAGTAACATCAAAAATGGCACGTATGGTAATCCATAATGCTGTGTTAGTCCCTACTTTAATGTATGGTAGTGAAAGCTGGGTGTGGCAGAAGAAGCACGAAAGTAGAATAAATGCTGTATAAATGCGGTCTTTAAGGAGTATGCTAGGGTTGAATCTGAATGACAGGGTGAGAAATTGCGTGATAAGAGATAAATGTGGTATGCAAGATGATATTGTGACCAGGATTAAGAAAGGAATGCTCCGGTGGTTTGGTCACGTGGAAAGAATGAATGAGGAAAGAGTGACAAAGCAAATTTATATGGCCGATGTGAACGGCAGAGTCGGGAAGGGACGCCCTAGAAAAAAGTTTATCGACCAAATTGGCGATATTTTGAAATTGGCCCACGTTAAAAGTACCCTTAACCGACGAGCATGTATGCGTAGATATATGGATGTAAAGGAGGCGAAAGAGGTATGTCAGGATCGTGTCAAATGGAAGTCCGTAGTCTCTGCCTACCCCTCTGTGTGACAGGCGTGAGTGTATTATATTTGGTATTATATTTTATTATATTTGGTAGGCGAGTTAGCAAATGTAGTTTTTTTTTTTAATTATTTTCTAGTCGTTATTAGTGCTCGTAAGACCCTACTACTACTCTGTCGCCTCTACGACGATATGGGTTTAGTAGATAAATTTAAACCATCACTGCGGTAGTTGTTGGATATTATTTCCATTATTAAAAAAATTAATTCATTTTAGGCATTTTATTCATATCTAACTGTTCCAAGATCTTAAATCAGCTAATAATCAGATCGCTCAACGGTCGATAGCATCACCAACATTTTTAACGCACAAGGTTGGTAATGAAGTGACCGTCAATATTTTCAACTCGTACTGTCAATGGCTTGTCACATATATATCACAGGATCGACAACATGGACTAAATGTATCAGAAATTGGAGATTGCAGTTATGCGAACGTCACGTGGGACGTCCTCCGGCTAGATGGAGCGATGACGTAAGTCAATTGACAACAATCGGATGTGAGAAGCAGATCGTGCTAGGAGGCATGTTGTGGGAGGAGCAGCAGTCGAACGGCGAGGCACAGGATCATGATAATGTTATTTGTAAGGAGGTTTTGTAGATTGTACGCATATCTGTTATAACTTATTTGAACATTATATTTTTGTCCCAGATTAAAATGTAAGCTCAAAATAAAGAATGAAAATGATATTACGTACTATAAAAGGCTTTTTCGTTTCGTAATGAAACTGGACCTAATATTACGTACTGGTTTGTGAACTCCTTTTAAATATTGCGTAAAATAATAATTATTTTTAGAAAATATAATAATAATATTTTTCTTAACCTCTTATTTAATTGATGTTTATCGATTATACAGTTTAAAGGATGAAGAAAATTTAAGCCATCAAAACAACTATTGCATAATATTTTATATTGAAAGGAAGTAAAACAAGAAACATTTAGTTAACATTAAAAAAATTTAACATTATTATAAGCCACAGTGCTTCACCACACTCCCATCTAGTAGAAAGTGGTGATTAAAGCCCTAGATGGTAAATCATTATTAACCAACTTTTAAAAAAGGAGGTTCTCAATTCGACTGCATGTTTTTTTGTGTGTGTTGCACGATATCATTATTTTATACCAATTTTGATGATTATTTTTCATTAAATAGGTTATATGTACGTATGTTAAATTTAAGGGTGAAGAGATTTAAGGTTAATAGTTTGTAATATTACATTGAGATTGTGATATTTCTTAGTTCACTGAAAAAAGGGCTAAAAATTGACTTTTAATAACTAAAGTTTCAAGGATATCCGGGAACTAAAAAGTATAACTACATATGATGGAGTCGGGGTTTTTATTCTTCTATAGTACCTGGGTGACCCAGCTTTGCCCGGCGTTAGAAAAGATATAATGTTCAAAGTGAAGCACCTTACCTCGCAAACTTGTAAAGTAAATTGTTATCTACTAGTGTGGTCTCGAATGTTTCCGACCTAGCAAAGACACAAGACATTTTTTCTTAAATTTTCTTATCTACATAGTCTCCTTGGTAACTCTACACACTTCTCCTAGAGATGCTCCCATCTCTCTAACCCGTCCAAATAGTAGATACTCGGCGTGTTTCTCTGCAAAATAATTGTTCACGAAAGTGATTGCCTCCTCAATTGACAAAAATCTCTGACCTCGAGCGCAATTTTTAGACGATGGAACAAAAAAAAAAGTCGCTTGAGTCTAGATCTGGTAAGCAAGGCGGGTGATCAAGTGGTTCAAACGTAGATTTTCACCATCACAAACGATGCGGTGTGAAACGGCGCATTGTCACGGTGAAACAGGATTTTTTTTTCTGCAAATGTGGCCGTTTTTCCGCAATTTCTGCCCTCATTTTGCCAAGTAATGATGCGTAGTATGCTCCTGTAATGGTTTTTCCTTTTTGACGGTAATCGATGTATGCTCCTGTAATGGTTTTTCTTTTTCGAAGGTAATCGATTAAGATAACTCTGTGACTATCCCCAAAAACAGCCGCCATCTTTTTCCCAACTGAAAAAATAGGTTTTGCTTTTTTTGGAGCCGGTTTCCCCTTGGCAGTGCACTGTTTTCAATGTATTCATAGCTAAGATATAGCATAAAGTTCTGGGGAAATAGCTATAAAAATGATATGAAGAAAGCATTCACTGACCAGAAAAGAGCTAGCTATAAGAGCAATGGTATGCATTCCGCCTAGGGAATCTTGTAGAGAATATTTCAAAAAGCTAAATGTACAGCACCCAGCCTATATATTTTGATAATTTTGACGTTTTTAAAAACCGACATTTTTATGAAAGTGATGAATAACCATCCAACCAGAAGGATGGACTTGACTTCGCCTATTTTGCATAAACTAGAGATACTTAAACTCTGTCCTCGTTATCGGGCAGTTTTACTATTTGACAAGATGCCTAAAAAACTAAAACAAATAAAAAAGTTAAGTGTTTTTGAAGAGTTAAAGGCACTACTTATAAAAAAAATTTATGTATAATATTGACGAATTTTAGCTGTAGAGTAGTAAAAAGTTAGTTTAATTAATAAGAAATTTAATAGTTAATCTAATTTTATTTTATTTTTACTTTTTTATTTGATTTGATTTTATTTTTAAAAGTTTATTTTATTTTACTTTTAAATTGTGGAGTAGGTTGCCATTTGCTAGTTTTTTGTTAGATTTTTCTTTATTATGTAATATAAAGAATATATTATTGAACATTTATGATGAATATTAATTGGAATAATTATAAAGATAAGAAAAGCTCAATGACATTTATTAGTTAATTTATTTATTTAATTGTTTGATTACCTAATTCATTTATTTTGTTTAACTAAATTAAGGCTTAGCAATATAATAAGGACATTGCTGTAATATTCGTACACAATTTATTGTTAATGAATAAAGAGATTGATTGATTGGTTCATTATTTTTGTTTCGGGCGCATAATTATTCAATAACATTTTTTTTAATTCGGGTGTATCCAAGTTTCATATACAGTAATTAATCGGCGTCAAAACTCGGATTTGTTGCGCCTAAATTGCGCCAACAGAGCGTTGGAAATGTTTATTAAAAAACGTTTTTGGTCTAACGTGAGCAAAATAAACGTGGTAGAGCCACGCTGGAGCTATATATATTATGGTTGTAGCTCTAATAGGTCGACTCGACCGGGGACGGGGATCACGGCGACACGTCCTCACAAAATACCAGCGTAAAATAGCAGCTTAATAATGCTGTGTTTCGTATGGTGAGTGTAAAGAGCCGGAGACCCTTTTAACTGGAAACGAGGCATTCCATCTTAGTCCTCAGGCATCTGCATTTTGATTCTTAACCGAGGATAAATGCATCTAACGCGTGCCGCGACTACGCGCACGATAGCTTGATCATTCCTAAATCTTGATTTAGGAATGAGCAAGCTATCAAACACGTTCTTTGGACATTTTCATAGCCTCTGCTATCTCTCTCATTTTAATTTAGCGGTCGTCTAGCACCATTTGGTGTACTTAAGCGATGTTATCGTCAGATGTTGCAGTTTTTGGATGTCCTCAAAGTTCATCGTCTCCCAAGCTCTCACGGCCACGTTTAAATTCAGCTTTCAGTTTAAATCAGTTTAAAAGCAGCAGCAGCAGTGCAGAGTCCCCATAAACAGAGTCCAACTTATCTTTAATTTGCATAGACGTATTACCTTTCAAAAACAAAAATTTAATGACAGCTTGATACTCAATTTGTTCCATTTTCACAAAAGCGCTCACAATAATTCTCATTCAAAATAATGTCAAATAACTAATAATCTACGCGTCCAAAATGGCTGAAAATTTGGTGTGTAACTGTCAAAAGCCGCACAACTACATTCACTAGCTTTTATTGAAGATTGCTGCCATCTTGCATCTTCACGTTGAGGTCGGAAACTTTCCAAACCACCCCGCTAAATACAAAATAAATTTAAAATTATGTACATTGAAGTCGACTTTTGTTATTTTTTCCCCGGCGGATCCGCAAAAGAGAAAGTGACGTCCTGCCAAGGATCGGATGCAAAAAAGTGTCGCAGCTCATCCCAATCAGCTGACTTATACCTCCATATTCATCGAACACCTTTGGACTCGTAATCAGGTAGATAAACAGCATAGATTGTTATAAAGAAAGGTCCGGAGCCATCTGCATTCATCGACTGTCCGCGTTATTTATCGGTTCAACAATAGGGGTGGGCGGCTTAACATTGCGCTTTACGACACTTCCGCTTACTGATCCGCTAATCAAGAAGCAGAATAGTATTTAAAATTGAAAATGCGCTGTCCTCATAGCCGTTTTCGCTAACAGTAAGTATTATTGTCACATCATTCCCATTTGACCCATTCTGAATTCCCACAATATAGCGAAATGTCTATTTAGGCTCAATTTACAACGGAGGCGACAATTTTGCCGCGACGCGCTGGAAGGAGCGCGAATTCGCGGAAATTCTCGAGCATTCCCGGGACTTCGCCTTCAGGCAATACGACAGTCGCCTTGGGGCTGTAGAAAAGTTAGTCTAGATTCCACGCACTTCGCGTCACTTCCTGCGAATTCACTTCGCCGACAGTAGCTCTACGGGAATCCTCTAGAATTTGCCGAAAGACGCGCGACTTCTTTTTTGGCTCATATCTAGTTTGCGCGTTACACAATTAACATAAGACTCATTTTACTGTGTACAATTTCGTTACAAAGATTCACTTCCATTTCGTTCCACAGCAGTGTGAATTGAGCCTGTGTCTGTGTTTCCTGTATTCACTCTTTGTTTAGTCCCTGCTAGACACACAAGCTCATTCACTTGCTCAATCAACTTCCTATTTTTATTTCATATTTTTATTTAATTTCCTTTTTTTTAATCTTCACGTTCGTGTTATTGCCGTTCACTATGCGAGTGAACGGCAATAACACGAACGTGACGATTTTAATGATTTGATGAACCTGTATTTTAATGATAAGATTATTAATGTAACTATAATTTGCTACTGGCTACTGTAGCCCACAAACACCTGCTGCAACTTCAAAAAAAAAGGCTACAGACGCGTTGTCACTTCTGAGGACTAAGATGTAATGTCTTTCAGCCCGTTATTATGCTAACTGTCTATTATACCATTCAGACCGAATAATAGCGGCGCTTATCAGTGCTTAGATATGATCACAATCATTTATATTTGTTATTCTGTATGTCCAGTTCCACGGTGGGTTATACGCGTTTCAATACAGTATGTTTAACATGCATTTCCTTAACTCATTGACGAAAATATGGAAGATCGCAGAAGTTAAACAAAAGTGGTAGCAGCCGGGTCGCGGAGAACAAGGAGGCGAGGGGGGGGGGGAGACCGCAGGCCACGTCCGGTCGCATTCCTGCGGAGCCTCCGACCCTCCGCCTTCACCGGACTTTCTGCCGCTTTCCCATCACCACGGAATGCCACCTGAGTACTATATATGTTCAACTATCGCCGAATGATACAACATCAGAATTTAAGATTTCACTTTTCGTTGACACGATGTAGGTGTATAACTTTAGAAGATTTCACGCATCTATATTAACCTTAAGTTACGTTGTGAAATTTTTAAGGAGTCAATATTAGTGCATATTCATATAGTCATAACATGTCTTAAAAGCCAGGTATATAGGTATTATAAGAATTATCGTGTTCTTTGATCAGCGTTGAACCAATAAAATTGTAATATTTTGCATGTTTATTGTTTTTTTTATAGGATAGGGTGACAAACGAGCATACAGTCCACCTGATGGTAAGCTGTTGCTGTGGCCCATAAACATCTACATCTATCCTCGATTACGAATCAAAATGCAGATGCATTGTCACCCGTGAGGACTAAGATGGAATGCCTCGTTTCCAGTAAAAAGGGTCTCCGGTTCTCTACACTCACCATACGAAACACAGCAGCACTAAGCTACTATTTGTCGCTGGTATTCTGTGAGAGCGTGGTCCTTCCCCAGTCGAGCCGACCCAATCGTGCTACAACTATACTACTAATAAAAATGGAGCATGGCTCTACCACGTATAAAATAATGTATTATATAAATGTTTTAAGGTGTAATTTAATATTATTGTAAATGTTATATCTTATATAATAATCATCATTTCAATCAAAATAATGATCAGACATGGGGTCTCAAGGCAATTTTAGATTAATTAATTATATATAATAAAAATAAAAATTGTTACAGGTGTCCTGTGAGGCGCTTCTGAAAATGCTTAAAATATCTAATAACTTCGAAAAATAGTGGTCTACTTACAACTACCGCGGTATAACCACCAGATGTAAAATTCTCACACCGGCGGCGGGGAGGCAAAGCGTGACGATTACCATATATGGGGATATATGATAATCGTCGTACAAGGGGGAAGGCCATGTCCAGCAATGGCCTTTTCCTGGCAAAAAAATAATCTAAATGTTTTGCTGTCGATAACTTTTATACATTTAAAAAAAAATTGCAACTAGTTTGGAAAAACCGTGGTGCAGATAAGGTCAGGCACAGGTTATGGTGGCCCCATCTTCGCAATTTAGAAAACTTATTTAAATTTTTACTTAGAGACTTAAGATTGCCCTTGTTTCTTCGCGACACGTCTGCTATTTCTATTATAACTTTAAACTTTTCGTAAACGAATTAAGGAAATCAATGTTAAAGCGTAATTGAAAATAAAATTACATCTTATTTAGTAATGTAGTAGTAGTAATGTCACTTTGAGTATAATACGTAACTTGAAGAAATTTTTTTATAAGCGATAGTAGCCCAATGGCAGGGCACGGATCGCGAACTCAAAAGGTCGTGGGTTCGAATCCGCCATTTGACTACTGTCGTGAACCACTCCTAACACAAGCATTTCAAGCTTACCATGAGTGGTTAAAGAAATTTTAGTAATGTTAATTAATAAGATTACTAATATTTAAATTTTTTAAATATTAGCAATTACAATGATCTGCGGAGGGTGTGGTTACAGCCGCATGACTCCATCATGATACAGGACCCCGAGCGAAAGGTCATAAATAACAACTAGACTACATATTTTCTTAAAAATCCCCCCAAAAACTTTTTACGAGACTACTAATGTGGGTCTAATACTTCTTATTCACATCCTGTTGTGAATTATGCATAGGTTCTATCCAAGCTTAATTATAGTTAACGGTATGTTTAGCGATCAAACGTTAAATCAAATAATACTTAGTCAAATATGTAACACACCGTGGTGAAACGCGGATAATACTGGATAATTACTGTCAATATGCGCGAAAACGTAGGAATAGACGAAAATATTGTAACTAAACAAAACAATATATTATAGAATGAATTCATGTTTTTATTCGTACTTAATGATTACTTGAGGTTAAAGATAATTTTTCTTATCATTTTTAACAGTAATTCTCGACTTCAAATCTGCCCCATATGTAATTTTAAATTATAATCAGCCAGGTTTAGACTTGAAAAAGATAAATTACCTAAATCGCCAGTCACAATACAAAACTAAAAAAAACCTCACGATTAAAATCAACACGAATTATAGACCGGAGCGACGACGGAGGAGGTGTAATATAGAATGGACAAAAGCGCGTCAAATTCCGTGGAAGGAGCGAACGCCGTCGCATTCCCGGGCCTCGTATCGTAAATTACGTGAGCGCGGACGGCGCCGGCGCCGCGAGGAGCGCTTGTTACGATATTTGAACAAATTCCCGGCGGTGTTAATCTGCATAATAACAGCTGCGGCACAAAGCGCTTGCCGACTCCCATTATACCCGGGCGCCACCCTTCCCCCGGCCACTTGGTCGGTCTCCCGCTAACGCTATACCAGGTACATGCTACACCATTTCACTTATCTTATACTGAGAATCGAGAAACACGGTATCAAATAACAGGTCTGATACTTGAAACACAAAAAATATTGACGAGGTATTTTTTCACGACGCGGCAAACAAAACTTTGACAGGGCTTATTATTTGCAAAATGCAAAGCTTTTCCAAAACTGTGACTTCTGCGTTATTAGCGGTATTTACAAAATGTATTTCGAGGTAAAATAATTTATTTAGTGACGTTAACGAAATAATTTATTTGGTGAGTCCCCTAAATTAAAAGTTATTTCATAGGCTCCATTATTCACAAAGAACCCTAGGAAACTAAAAAAATTGTACCGGTGTCCCCGCACTTTTGCAAGGACAACTCATTTCCTTGAAGCTGTTTTGGCAATGGACTCAATGAACCGCCCAAAGATCAGGTTCAAGGAAACTTCTACCCCGAACAATTGAAGGTCGGTGATTTACAATGATATATGATGGAAAGAAGGTGCAAGGGTGAGCTACTGCATCGAACATAATATGCGCCCACACCATCAAAGAGATCGGATCCAGTAAGGATTTTGTATCTAGTTAATCAACTGTTTATAAACTAGGGATAAACTTATAAAATAATTGCGAAACTTCTTCCAAAGACTGCTTGTCATTTCGCATATAGATCGTGTCGTTATAAAGATGGATCAATTTCGAACATTACATCTATCAGCGTTATCTAGAAATGAAGGGAAGAAACAAAATTTGCCCGTTTTGTAAAATTAACAGATGTTACAATGAGAGTATCTACGAAATTAAAAATTAACTGTAATGTTCTACGAATTTCATAGAGGGGAAGTTAATTTGTTCGGAAAACGTAAAGTTACAGGTTTCTTTCTGTACTATTAGTTATATTTTATATTAATTAGATTAAAAATAAGAAACCAATCCACAGATATTCAAAAAAGTAGAAAATTAAAAAAAAGAGTTAAAAATGTGCAAAAAAATTACAGAACAAACCACTGAGGTATTTATTATATTGAGTATTTTATTTATAGGTTAAGAGTGACATATGAGCACACAGTCTCCATCTCCACCTGATGGTAAGTGGTTGCTGTGGCCCATAGACTAATTCTATCTTCAAATACGACAGAAAATGCAAATGTATTGTCACCCGTGAGGACTAAGATGGAATGCCTCGTTTCCAGTAAAATGGATCTCCTATGAATTGATATAACAGTCTAAAAATTTATTTAAAACTAATTTCTCAATTCACAATGACATTGTAAATGGAAAACTTCACCTCAGTGTGAACTAGCGACATCTCATTGATTTTCATTCTGACGGTATATCAGGTGTCGGGTAACTTTACGAAACGTGATGAGCATTAACAGTAAATGGTGTAAAACAAAATACTAGCCTGAAGTTTACACTACCGTGACCGACAAGCGATCAAACAGCACTCCGTGGACTACTGCTTTATATCATGAGGGACAGACAAACCTCATTTTAAAATGGCAGTAGATTAAAAAAAACATGTTGACGTTTGACAAACGAAATTTAAATTTGATTGCGTCAAAGACATAGAGATTTTATTTCATGGCAACGCTTACGAAACTCGTCGCTTACAACTACTTTCTGAACAGTAAGTACTTCAGTCAAATTTGTAGGATGTCTTGTTTTGACATAGAGCAACACGGGCCACTGGGGGACCGGAGGGAATTAGCCATGTATAAGTCCACGCGGTCCTATGCGTACAATAAAACTAGTTGCAACCACACTATTCACTACACTAAATATAGTTTGCGCAACCTACCTTTTTTTTTAGAATAGGGTGACAAACGAGCACACAGTCCACCTGATGGTAAGTGGTTGCTGCGGCCCATAGACATCTACATCTATCTTCCGTTATAAATCAAAATGCAGATGCGTTGTCACCCGTGAGGACTGAGATGGAATGCCTCATTTCCAGTAAAAAGGGTCTCCGGTTCTCTACACTCACCATACGAAACACAGCAGCATCAAGCTACTATTTCACGCTGGTATTCTGTTACCTACAAAAATCTTGAATTATTCACTTTTTTGCTGCTAAAAGATAATTTACAAAAAGTCAAATTTACAAAAAGATGACTTTTTACCTTTCATATATAAGTAATTTTTAATCACAAATTTGCTACTTCTTTTTAAACTTAAAAATTACAATAATAACGATCATGTTGTTTAACATTAAGCAGATCGGTCTATCTGTCGAGTCGCTGTCACCGAGCAATACTGTAATAATATATTCAAGTGTGTATGAAATTGTTAGTATATTGTTTTAATTGTTATGTGTGAGTTTCGTAGCGACAGTCGATTGTTTTTGTGTCCGCAGATTTCCCCTGTCATTCAGATTCAGCCCTAACATACTCCTTAACGACCGCATTTCTACTGCGTTTATTCTATTCTCGTGCTTCTTCTGCCACACCCAACTTTCACTACCATAGGTTAAAGTAAAAATAAAGTAAAAATAATAAGTAAAAGTAGTGTGTTTTGATAATATGAGATTTTTTTTTACTTTCCCATACTACAAACGATTATCAGGTCGGATTTATCAAAGAAAAGTTATTTAATATCTTCGTTTTATTAATCTAAATATAATATTATAAAACATTAGAATGAGATTAATAAAACCAAAAAAAAAACAATATTCGTTTTTAAATATGTATTTTTTACAGTAAAATCCAATCGTATCATATAACGAAATATGTAATTCTTAATTTCAGTCCACGATAAAAAAAAATTTTACGTGTTTCAAAGCCATTTTTTAGTCATTTATAAAAGTTAGTTAAAAGCAGGTTAATAATTGATGATCTAAAGATTAAAAATGCAGCAGATAAATAGCGTTAGCTAGACACAGTTGGATACATTTTTTTTCGTACGATGTAGCGTAAATATGAATAATGATGATGACAGAACTATCGAAAAATTGTGACACCTACCATTAAGCTCTGCTCTACATTGACAGTTAAATAAACAAACCACGATAAGTTTCTTATGGTGCCTATCAAAAGTTCTAAAGACAAAAAACAACTTTATTTTTAACGTGCAACAAAAGAAAGACAAAAGAGTTTCTTTTAGCCTACTACTAAAATGGAGAAGATTCTCAAATTCAGATTGTTTTCTGTACATAAGTTATGCAATATTTTTGTCAATTGTGAATCGATTTTAATTTTTTTGTATAGAATAGGATGACAAACGAGCACGCAGCCCACCTGATGGTAAGTGGTTGCTGTGGCACATAGACATCTACATCTATCCTCGATTACGAATAAAAATGCAGATGCGTTGTCACCCGTGAGGACTAAGATGGATTGCCTCGTTTCCAGTAAAAAAGGTTCTCTACACTCACCATACGAAACACAGCCACATTACTACTGTTTCACGCTGGTATTCTGTGAGAGCGTGGTCCTTCCTCGGTCGAGCCGACCCATTCGTGCTACAACTATACTTCTAATATAACTGCAGCATGGCTCTACCACGTATAAAATGATTCTTTAATTTATTTAATAGGTTTAATACGTGAATAGTACAACCGTACATTTCAGTTTGTAAGCGATTTATTTAGGTCAACTTCATTTGCGTCATTTACTTTTGTTGCCTTTTTAGTTCTGTCGTTTACGTATTTACCGGCAATTTTGAATAAACTGTTTATTATTCAAATTTGTTGAAAGGCAGAATCTCAAAACAATTGAAATTGTAAGGATTAATGCTATTATTCAGTCCCAGAGTAGTTTTGAATCTGTCATGTCGCGTAGGTATAAAAATGTATCTTACTAAGAAAAATATCTGTGCAATAATTTTCTACAACTTTCGAAGAGGTCTAAAACGGCTTCAGTGTTTCGAAGAGCTAACTTCTGTGATCCACGATGAAGCCCCATGTCTGAGGAGAACCGAACGCTGGTATTCAGAAATTCAGAATGGACATACCAATCTTAGTGACAAATCTCGTGAAGGACATCCAAAATCAGCCTTCACTAAAAATAGTATCGTTGCTGTGAGAAAACTAATACTCGAAGATCGACACCACCCAGAAGATCTTGCATGAAGCGCGTGGTGTTAAACAGCTAATTTGCCGTTGGATTCCGTATTGCTTTCCGACGATTATAAGGCGACCCGCGTTAGATGGTGTATGATAACTATTCAAAGGTTCAACCGAGGAGAGTCAAATCACGTTTACGACATCATCAGTGGTGACGAATCTTGGATCGATACCTACGATCCCGATACTAAACTACAATCTACAATCTGTGTCCGACTAAAGTTGTTCGCTCTCGAAGCAGTTCAAAGAAAATGGTGGCGACGTTCATTGCGAAAACCGGCCATGTTGCGACGATTGCACTTGTAGATCGTAGCACGGTTAATGCAGAGTAGTATACCACAGTTTGTTTACCACAAGTCATCGTCGAACCTCAGAAATCGAACACAAAGCGACGCATAATCATACACCATGGCAACGCAAGATCACGCATCGCTGGTAACGATTGAGTATTTGAAGCAGGAAAACGTAGAAATTCTTGACCATCCTCCATACAGTCCTGACCTAAGCCCTAAAGATTTCTATATATTTCCTAAGTTTAAGAAGTTAAATTTGTAAGCACGATGAAATCATAATTTTCATTGGTCCGCTGGAATTCTTACTAGTTCTTCCCAGGCTAAAGTTTTATTTCCGTGCCAATAGTAAAAGCTTGAATGAATTTTTATAACGATTTGTTACGTTTACGCTAGCAATACACATTTAAATGAAATTATGGTTAACATACAACTGCAAGACTTCAAGATATTATACACTAACTCTGCGTGGATCGGACCAAACATTTATAATTTTATACTGAAGGTAGCCGAGTGCTTTCCGATCGGCTCGACTCACTGACGCTGCGAAGAGATGTTGCATCTCTTTGCGTATTTTATCGCATCTATCACGGGGAGTGCTCTGAGGAATTGTTCGGATTAATCCCAGCCGCCAAATTTCGTGAACTCACTACACGGCAAACGTCCCGATACCATCCACACCATCTGGATGCTTGGCGGTCCACCACTGTACGTTTCACAAGGAGTTTTCTTCCACGTACAACCTCTCTGTGGAATAGTTTACCACCGGCGATTTTTCCGGACCGATACGACCTGGGGACCTTCAAGAAAAGAGCCTACTCCTTTCTAAAGGGCCGGCAACGCACCCGCAATTCTCCTGGTGTTGCGGTTGATCATGGGCGGCGGTAGTCACTTAACATCAGGTGAGCCGCATGCTCGTTTGCCCCCTCTTCTATAAAAAAAAAAGCCGTGGTTACCTATGACATTAGGAAGTCGAACACCTTTGTCCCCTGTGACCATGAGTTCATGGGTGTTGTAAAATAATCGAAACGTCGGGAATATAAAATAAATTAAGATACGCGATAAAATTCGTAAATTATAATCATTTAGACATAAGTACAATTTAAATAAAAAGTGTGCTATTTTCTATAAATCACTGGTTGCTCAGTGGATAAACTCTCGTTATAAATAAATTTAACAGTACGCGAGCAACCCGTGTCCGATCCGCACAGGATGCAGGCGCCTATGAAATTCTTAGATACTATTATAAGAGGTGATTTATCATGTACTTGTTGCGAAGGAAAACATCATAGCGAACCTGCATGTGTGAAGATTTAAATATTGCACTTTGGACAGGTTGCTTGCTGGTGGATCATAAGTCGATGGTGAAATAGGACCACTGCCACCTTGCGACTACTGTTACTTATATATTGAGTTCTATGTAATAACAGCTCATCGTAAATTTAAAAGTATGCATTGGTGTACATAAACGACCGTAACGAAGGAAGAAAACGACAGTCGGTTCTCTTGTTAGCAGTTAGCCACCACAGGATAAAATTTATTTTGATGATGTCTCGTTTATAGTCGAAACACGCGCCGTATTATTTATTATATTGAGGCTAGTGATGTAGGCCTTAGTGGCACGCAATTTTGAGGGAGAGGCGAGACTCTTTGAATTTGTTAATACAAATTACTTTGCATCAATTCCCACAAAGTAACACCTGATTCTAATTCAATACTGGAAAAACCAGATTTACATGATTATCCACTTAAATTTTTCATGTCTTGCACTACACAAACACACACACACACACACACACACACACACACACACACACACACACACACACACACACACACACACAAACACACACACACACACACACACACACACACACACACACACACACACACACATTATTATATATTTGATTATATAATTGATTATATAGACAAGTATATAATCAAAGCGAGCTAGCTTATAATCCAATATACTATTCATCTGATTGCGGTAAAACTTTCTAAACATATTACTTATACTTCTGCAAAGGTTATTGAAAGACATGGTTTTACAGAATTCCACATAAAACAGTGTGAAATGCCAAATCAGGTTGCACGAGTCAGTAGATGTGTCATGATGAATAATACCTATTTGATTACCTATTCATGTTAATATAACAACCGCCTAAATAGTGTACGTACCATTTACCGTCTAAATAATGTGTGTACGTACTAAGAGTGAATATGTCGAGCGAGCTTATAATCTAATATACCGTTCATCTGATTGCGGTAAAACTTTGTCAACATATTGCTTGTACTTCCGCAAAGGTTAATATGTATAGTTGGACCCGGTAGGGTGGCGCTGTTGTAGAATTCAGATATCACCACGTAGCCATCACAATATGTAATGTGTAAATTTATAAGCTTAAATTTCAGCTTAGGTTTTCTGAACCATGCCATATGTAAACCTTTTTGATACATATTTAGAGATATTTGTCATTTACATATAAAAAGATAATATTAAACATTTTTTAAATTAACATTTTATGTATTATTATCATTGTAGTCGCGTACGAATTTATCATGTAGTTGTGTTATATTTAGGTAGATCAAACACACTGGTCGCCTTTGTATAAGTAAGATTTATGGCTTATTTATTATAAGACCACGCCTACTATTCGTAATCATATTTTTCACCAGTCCAATCGGCTTCATTTAATACATATATTAATTCCTTGTCTTGATATTATAGTGCACATTCACACTATTCCTATAATTGAGTACAACCACTATAATAAATTATAACAAGAATACAAGCGCTTTTGTCGATTACATTTTATACAATTTTTAATAGCACTTATAAATGCCATTTATAATTGAAAATATTTGCGAAAACCCCCTGAAGCTGAAATATGCTGGAGTGACAAATGATAATAGTGTTATTGTTAAGAGCTGTGTGGACTGTCTAATTTAAATTGTAAGTTTGAATCCGCCCTAAAAGTACCTACTGTCGTGAACCACTGACAATCTTTTTGAGCTTACTGGGAGTGATTAACGGGAAAAGTAGTATTTTTAAAATAATTTATTTAATACAGAGTTGTAGAAAATGTACAAGGGAAATGAAAAATGGAAATGTGAATACGGAAAAGGAAATTAAATGTAAATTTTCATAGATGATTTTCTACCTCTTCGGGAAAACCATAACACTTTTAGGTTCAGGACCTTTAATACGAAATAACTAGAAGGATTTTTTCAATATGAAATGAAAAACGTCCATACTCAACTAACTACATACAAGTGAGCGGTGGATATATTTAACAGTTATGAATAGGTTCGTTCGGGGGCACCCACGCTTTGGAACAGACGACGCGACAAATCGTCAAGGTTGACGTTCAATGATACGGCGCGCCGGCGATTTTTCAGTGAAATAGTTTCACCGAGCGGTGACGGCAACGTCTGAGCCGCACACGGGTCGATGACCTCGCGGGCCGCCACGCGATTTGGCTCCACTCGACCGACAACTGCAAGCGATCCGTACCAGCCAATATACTCCTTGCTTTACACGTACCTCCAACACTAACGATCCTTCTAGCAGCCTCATACAACAGTGTCTTTAGCACTAATATAAATTTTTATACGTGGTAGAGCCACGCTGCAGCCATATTATGGTTGTAGCACAAATGGATCGGCTCTACCGGGGAAGGCCTACGCTCTCACAAAATACCAGCGTAAAATAGCAGCTTCATGCTGCTGTATTTCGTATGGTGAGCGTAAAGAACCAGAGACCGGTTTTACTGGAATCGAGGCATTCCATCCCAATCCTCAGGGGTGACAACGCATCTGCATCTTGATTCTTAATCGAGATTAAATCTAGATGTCTATGGGCCACAACATCCACTTACCATTATGTGGACTGTGTGCTCGTTTGTCACCATAATTCTATTTAAAAAAAAATACAGCCTCTGCTTAGACAATTTGAGTGAAGTCTTATGAAATAATAGATTTTTAATACTACGGGTCTTGTAGGCACTAAAGCCCGTACCACTACAGTCATTTCAATATGTTTTTTGTGAGCAAGATATTTTATAATTTATTTAGAACTGTGGAAACGATTGATTTATAAACGCTCGACATTCACATTCATTATTTACATCTTATCAAAGTCCACAGGTGATCAATAGGCCTCCCTATAGATTGTACCACAACGGGATATTTGCCATATGAAAAAATACAGGGATATTTGCCATATGAAAAAATACAGCCTCTGCTTAGACAATTTGAGTGAAGTCTATGCAATAATAGATTTTAATACTACGGGTCTTGTAGGCACTAAAGCCCGTACCACTACAGTCATTTCAATATGTTTTTTGTGAGCAAAATATTTTATAATTTATTTAGAACTGTGGACACGATTGATTTATAAACGCTCGACATTCACATTCATTATTTACATCTTATCAAAGTCCACAGGTGATCAATAGGCCTCCCTATAGATTGTACCACAACGGGATATTTGCCATATGTCATGGGTTGGCAACCGTAGTGTTTTTTTTTTAATTTTCAGCAGTTATCGGATAGACGGTACTGCCCATCTCCTGTTTCATTTATCTCTAGTCGCTTATTACAACACAGGGCGATAGGGTAAGGGATATTCTTACACCACCATTTAAAGTGTCTACTTGTTTATTCTAGTCGTGCAAAACACTAAAAATATATATTACGCAAAATGCTTTGTCCATAATAATGGGCAAAGCATTTTGCATAGAATGAAAACATAGAATGCTCGAAAAATTGTCTGTTAATAAAATCGTAACCTTCTCAAATCGTGCTGGCTACATCCGTAATATACAAGTGCCTCCATAAGACACCGCAGACAAAGTAGGCGCGCAATTGCTCACCTGTGCCAAACCTTAACTGAGAAGAGACGTAATAATTTCACCGCTGTTTTTTAATGTTTGATAAAACATAGACTATATACTTTATAAGATGTCGTTAAACGCGATAGTTACGACCACTTAATGCTTTATGTGAGTGAAGTCGGAAATATTTTTGCATCATCTATACATATAATCTATACATATAATAAAACAGTAACGAAAAAAAAACTGTACATTGAGTATTTTCGAGAAAAAATAAGTGGCTTTTGTTAGAAAAACGTAACTGATGACAAAAAGTGACTTTTTAGAATTTTTGTCTGTTTGTCTGTGTGTATGGTACGGCTTCACGCCAAAACTACTGAATAGATTGATTTGAAATTCAGCAAATATGTTCTTTGTAAACCAAGGAAGGCTTTAGGCTACATATTATCACGCCGTATGTTATAGGGGGTAAGCAGTATTGATTTTAAAAGGTTTTTCTCTGTAATTGAATGCACAAAATAATTGAATGCACAAAATGATATGTTATTAGTTAAAATAAAAATAAAAATTTTACTCTGGGAACATAATAATCACGCTATTTTTATAAAGGAGCGGGGCAAATAAATATTATAAATTGCAAGGGAACAGCTGTTTAACAATATGTCGACCGTCAAAAATGTTTACCGCTTTAAATGGTGCAAGTTTAAATCCCATAACATTGTTTTGAAAAATCGTAATTTTTGTTTAATTTTTGCACTTTTTATGTGCATTAGGAAATCCGGGAACTTTACATGTCCTATCTGATTGTATGGAGAGTTTCACACCAATATTACTAAACAGATTGATTGTTGGTACAACAAGTTACACTATCATGAAGTCAAGTCAAACTTTTGGTTCTAAGTTATCATCCTATAGAAACGGGGGTTACCTTTGTTGTCTGTGTTGGTTGATGTGTTTAATTTTCCTACGAATAATTATTATTTTTCTACTATTACGTACTTATTCGATAACTTTTCATTATTTTGAATATCGTTAGTATCGGATTAGGAAGAAATCTAGCTATGCCTTTTATAAAAATATCAAATCAGTCTTGAAACTCAAGGGTTTTTAAGATGCGCAGGTTAGTTAGTAGTAGCAGTAGTTTCTCTCGAACCCACGCAGAGCGTGAACAACGGAACCGTGAGCGTAATGCACTAAGTTTGTCCGCAGAAACTAGCACGCAGCGCCAATTACGACTAGAATTTAAACGAGTCCGCACTACTGCTTCTCGATCTCAGGAAAGTGTGGAACAACGAGAAATGCTTTTAGCTATCGATCGGGATCATCATTTTTTGTCTCGCGCATCCGAAACGGTTACACAGAGGGATCAGAGGTTGAGTTTTCAGAATATCCGCTCTGAGACTGCTCGATCACTTGAGAGCAGTCAGGAGCGTGAGATACGACTTGCGCGTGACCGAGAACGTGGGCAAATCCACGGGTACAGCTATAGTTATTTGAAGATCTGGAACACCTGTCGTGGAACTCCAAAACCCAGCTACATTATAACATATATAGGAATGACGCCTTAGCAAAAGTTGTTTAATCTGATGGGCATTTCATGTTGACTTACAAAAATGAAAGATCTGGAACGTCTCGAATCGTCTCGCACATCACGTTGTTTTCCCGTCCCCGGGCTCTTAGAATTCGAAAACAGACGTTTTAGATCTTCGATTTCGACGACCCCGTTGTCGCTGGCGTAAGCAACATCATCCGCGTACAAAGTCGCGGGCAGCAGCTAGTTTTTTAATAATGTTGACGTAAGTGGACGTTAGTTAATATGTTTTATTAGAGCGCCCAATCAATCACTGTGTTTTAATGGGTTAGGAGTGATGTGCGGTTACGGGAGGCCTGTGCTGGTTGTATTCAACATGCATCACCCTCAAAACAAATAATATTTAATGATTTAGATGAAAATTATAGTAATCTCTAAGAGCGTCGATATGCTATATATATAGCAATCCCCAAAAACTGTCACTCTACTCTTTTTTACTACTCTTTTTCCAAATAATTCAACAATATTTGCATAATCGATAATATTTATAAATAACTAGCGATCGATTAATTTTTTGCTTGCACTGACTTTTGTGAGGTTGAGATAGTCATGCAATGACGTGTGTTGACTGTTGTAGGGAGTTTTTATAGCTGTGTGATGACGACCCATCCAACGTTTTCAAGGGAATAGTTACATGAGATGAAACGTGAGTTCACCACTTTGACTCTGAGAGTAAACAGGGCTCTATGTAACCCCCCCCCCCCCAGGAAGTTCAGTCTCTCCATCGTGTATTATGGGATTCCAAAGGATTACTATTGATCGAGAACACAAAAAAAGGTGAAACCATCAACGCAAACAAATACTCAGCCACTTTACGCCGTTTGAAACAAGCAATAAAAGAAAAGAAAAGATGATAGCTGACCAAGGGAGTGCTGCTTCTTCATGACAACGCACAGCTTCACGCGGCGCGGGTCCAAGGCGACTGTACGAGACTGCGAGTTTGAGGAAATTAATCACCCACCATATAGCCCAGATCTAATCCCTAGTAACTTGACTCTTCACTAGCCGTTAGGTGATATCGAAGTCAACTTTCTTGACCTCATTATCTTACAGAAACTATTTAAAATGCTCAGTTTGTTTTCTAGTGCAAAAGTGACTGATCGGTTTCTACTTGTTTGGCCATATCCATGTTTTCCTATTGTATATTGTTCTCATTTCCTACAGACTCTTATTTGACCAGAATCAGTTTTGTTGTCGTCTTCTTCATTACCTGATTCTGTTGGTGAATATGCTTTATGATATTTATTTTTATGTAAAGGCAACTTGATGTTAAGTAATGCTATCCCTTCATTAACTTAATTTCTTCTATTTTGTTTGCTAGATAGTTTTTGATTAGGAAGCCGACACCATATAACCCGGTCTCATACCAATTAGTGTTTCACTGATTCCGATTATGTCCCATTTGATGTCGTCTGTAGCTAGTTCCAGCTCTATCAGTCTTTCCGATGTTCGTAATGATCGCGAGCTCAAGGTCGCTATGTATATGTTCGAGATTGTTCTGTTTGATTTGCTTGTTTCTTCGTTTTTTCTGCTTAGATTGTGGTAATTTACCCCCACGATGACCAGTCGGTTTGAGAGAGGATTTTGTTTTTCAGTTTTACCGTTTTCTTTATTAGTAATATAAAGAAAACGGTAAAACTGAAAACGGTATATTCCGTTTATTAGTTACTATTGTTTCTTATTTAATGGATAGTTAGAATTTAATTTCATTAAATCGAAGGCATTCGTCCTGTTGTCTTGTGTTTCCTTGGTTGAGTGTTACTTTGTAGTGACGTCAGTTCTCTTTTTCGTTTTTCATTAGTTAAATTTTCTTTTATAATGAGTGATTTCACTTTTTATTCCATGCACTTACGAAAAAAAGAACTAACCTGGATTTATCCTCTTTGCTTACTTTTCCAAGGCGGTAAACATTATTTACTTCGCAGCCTTCTAAATTAATACCTAAGTCATATTTAATAGCATCTTTATCCTGTTTTTGAGTAGTAGATTTTTCACTCTCTTTCAAACCAAAAATAATAATATTGTTTTTCCTTTCTTTTCAGATATTCCATCTCTTCTTCTAGTTTTCTATTTTTGTTTTTAAATTTTATTTTATGTTATATAATGGGTTGCAGTTTTTCATCTATTCTTTCCATAATTGTGTCTGTTATAGACTGATATTGACATTGTTTGCTTTGTAAGCTCTATTTTCATTTTGTCGAATAAAAGTTGAAAGTGTCCTCCTTTTCTACCAAAGTATCTTATTTTGTATTCATACGTAGTGAAACAGAACGTTCTTTGGTAGACATTATTGTCTTCCACTGGCAACTCGCAACGGTCCTGTCAGTAATCAAAATGATGCCGTATTTCTTTGTTTACATATGACACTGAACTAATAGACCAGGGTCGATAATTTTAGAAACGAAAAAAAATTAAAGTAGGATGAATCCTATTGGAAAAGGAAGGGAATACCACTAAAATGATAGGAAAAATAAATTACGGGCGATCTGAGGTTGGGAAGGGGTAGGGGGGGGGGAGTTTTTAAGGGTAAAAATCGGTAAATCTCGATTTCCGGCAAAACTACAAGTCCTATCGAAAAAAGTTCAATGAAAAAGTTGTAGATAATAAAAAGATCTACAGCTTTTGTATCTATAGTTTTTCTCCATAACCTCAAAATTTATGTGAAAAACCCAAAAAACCACATTTTAGATTTTTTATTTTTATCTTTTACATAAAAATTGTTTTTTTCATGATATTTGGTGAAAACTTACCTCTTTAAGTCCCAAAACACTGGAATTTTGAAGATTTAAAATATTAATTTTTTCACCCTATTTTGACTCGATATCGAAAAAGCACCCTAATTTTCAGTCGAAAATTCTTATGTCAAAATATCTGATTCTTCAAAAAAGTCGGTGGGCTTTTTGTTCGTTGATATCTCGATTTTTTGATGGTGTAAAAAATATACATTACTATTGAAAAATTTTTCAGAAAATGCATAAAAACGAAAAATACTAAATGATTTTTTTTTAAATCTTTATGTACAATTTTGAGGTAGTCATTAAAATGTTTACTTTAATTACTCGAAAAAAGGTTCCATGTTACATTAATAAACAAAAAAAAATTACAAACCAATTAAACATAGATATCGCAAAAAACATAGTTGTTGTAAATATTAAAAATACGATTTAAAGGGGATTTTATTAAAAAAAATGTGACTACTGCTGATTTTTTAAGTAATAAAAGTTTATTTATTAAATTTTCATTACATTTATATATTATAAAATCTCATTGGATAGAAATATACACGTAAATCGTACTATTGAGTAGATATTTTTTAATGATTACATTACACATTATATTATTTTTAAAATCATTAATCTTTGTATTTATCAAAACATAGTATTCAATTCGAATCACTTATTCATCGGTTTCTGTCTTTTGATGGTATTTCTTGATCGTTAGATTCGACAGGCCTTTCTGATTCTAGTAGATCTTTGACATCTTCAAGACCATCATCGTCTTCGTCTCCAACATTATTTTCGGTCTGCATTGGTTCTTCATACGCAATTTCATCTGAATCATTAACTTCCTGCTAGATTTTTTTCTCCACAATGGCGCATTATTCAGAACCATGACAATTTGAGCATAAATTTGTGCATTTTAAACATTGAGCTATTATGTACTACGTACTAGAGGCGACACTGCATTCAGCTACTCTGTTCCACTCAACTGCAGTGCATACACCGCACTTTAATCAGTCACTCGCTAGGCGCCTGTAGAGTTGTCACGTGTTGTATTGATTTAAAAAATCTCTTCATAAAAATATGCCCTCGTGTGTACTTAGATATTGCACAAATAATTCAAGAATTGTCAGTAAAAACCAAGGTATTACTTTTCATCGGTTAATAAGATACTTAATCAATGAAAAATTATTATAACTTAATAATAAAACAAATTATTTCTAAGACGCCATCTTGTGTCATATAATATAGATTATGAAATTAATTTGTTCAGATGAGACATTTCTGTGGGTACTTAAGTATAGTACGAATATATTATTATACACATTTTTTTTGTAGAAACATATATAAGTTATCATAATTAAGCCAATTTTTTATATTTAAATCTGCTCATTATTCTTTTATATTATCTTTAGGTTTCCACATCAAAGTCAAAGTGGAATAAATTCGTCCATTTTTAACTCTCGCGTGCCCAGCATTTATGAACGACGCTTATTCTAGTTTAAATAAATATATTTGTAATTTAAATATTATATTAATAAGTTTTGTTAAACATACATTTAGTATGTTTTTTATATTTGACATAGATACCTTTTAAAATATTCAGATAAAAATATTATTAAAATGTAATTGTGATATAATATTATGTAATACTATATTAAATAAGCGAATATAATATACAAAATAAATGACAAAATTTGAAAATTGTTCTCGATATAATTTACCTATTTAACAATACAATCTATTATTACCTACTGATCATTCTACCTATGTTTACTCTATGATAAAAAAAACCTGTTCGGGTATTGGACGTATGTTTAATAATAATTAAACTTTTATATAAAAACAGTTTAATAAAGAAGTAAAAAATATAAGATTAAAATATATTAAATGTTATGTTAATGTTAATGTTATGAGCTCACGTCCGTCGCGGTTACGGTGATTACGTGAACTAACACAATTTTTATAATTGTCGAACTATATCGATTGCTTCACGTAAAATGTTAACGCCAGCAGAAATGTACGGTTGGACCGTACAAAACCAACCGCGCGAACACAGAGTAGCGCACATATTTTGTTTGAAATAGCTGTTCTAGTACGTAAGTACATATTACTTCAATGATTTTAAACCACGTTTTCGGCAGCCACATTTTAAACTATTACATCCAGTTTCACAGCTGCAGCAAATAGTTTTCAGCAATTTTTCCGGAATTAATTCCATTTCTGTAAATTTGGGCATAATTCCATGTTGATGTTGCTTCCAGCCCCAATCTGTTGCTGTCAATTAATTCATTACCAGCCACGTTTGAAGCTGATAATATGCCCTGTAACAATGTTGTTCTGCTGCACCTTCTGTGGGTGGGAGATTTGCCAATATGAAAGATCATTTAATTTTTGCCAATTGATATTTTTGAAATCTTAATTGATTTAGTGTTATATTATCCTTTTTACATTTATAAATAGATTTAATTAATTTCAATCTATTTTTTTATATTTTCTTTGTTTACATCTTTTTAAAAAAAAATATTAGCCAAATTTGACAAATTTTGATGAATTTTGATTTTGATGATTTAATGAATTTACGATAGTTTTCTTTCCTTTTCCGGTAAATCCGAAGGTCTCTCAGGTATATAGGTATAATTTTAAAATAGCAATAAATAGGCATCTACGCATGTAATTTAAAGAAAATTCGACTAATTTCTCAAAAATTTGTAGATGTCATATTAAATATTAACTTTATTAACTTATTTAGTTGTTAATTATAGTAGTACATTTCGACTTGCAATTTTTTGTTTATTATTATCTACAACTTTGCCATTGAACTTTTTTCGATAGGACTTGTAGTTTTGCCGGAAATCGAGATTTACCGATTTTTACCCTTAAAAACTCTCCCCTACCCCTTCCCAACCTCAGATCGCCCGTAATTTATTTTTCCTATCATTTTGGTGATATTCCCTACCTTTTCCAATAGGTTTCATCCTACTTTAATTTTTTTTCGTTTTTAATTATTTTTGGCGGCTTTGACCCTGGTCTATAATCTCACTTAATGCTAGTGATTTTTGCTCGTAGAATGTGAAATTGATCCGGTAAGATAAACAGGATCTATTATTTCCAGCAATTTTTAACACTTTCTTTTCTCGAATGGCGGTGGTGATAAGTTCTAAAACGAATTTTTACTATTTTTAAAAACTATTAGTTTCAAAGTGACACAGAAGTGATGTTTACATTACTAAGACCGGAACCGGAATCCATTTTTTTAACTCTTATTTGAGGAAAAATATAGTGGGATACTGTGGCCCATAGACATGGCAACAGCATCCACTTACCATCACGTGGACTGTGTGCTCGTTTGCTACCCTTAGGGCCTGCGCTCACACACAGCACGGCGGGGTAAGGTATACTTCGGCAAGGATCCTGTGGCATTCCGTGGCATGACAACAAGTTACGACGTGCTCGTGGAGTGGGCGCTCGTGCGAGTCACTGAGATTACCGCCGCAACTGAAATTCAACCTTCTTATCAATTACTTTGCACTCACATTCCTTTAACAATTACTTTGCACTCACATTCCTTTAACAACGTAAAGTAACCAATGCGTTTCACGTGATGCAGTGTCAAGCCGCGACACCCCACAGAATGCCGTGACGTACCGCGGCATCCCTTGGAATGCCGTTTCATGCAGGAGCATTCCGCAGTGTCACGCGAGACGTTTTTTCTTATTTTTTTACATAGTCTACTAGTAACTCTAAACATTTCTCCATAGAATACTATAATACACAATAGAATGACTGTCAACCTTATTTTGTACGAGGATTGGCGTCGCCGGAAGCACACATACGAGCAATTACGTCGTATTATCAGTTATCACTACTACAAACACATTTTAGACTTTAGATTAATGTTTTGACACATAAATATTTCTTTGTTTTTGTTTCTAATATTCACAAAATACAAATAGTTTCGACATACTTGTTGTAGAATATGTCTCATTTATTTAAATTCCATTTCCCGCTATTCTTTCGACACGTTAATTATTGCACAATTTGCCATTTTTAAATACTTTGCATGCAGCGACGCTTGACACAAAAATTGGAAA
Source organism: Parnassius smintheus behrii (assembly GCA_036936625.1). Lineage (NCBI taxonomy): Eukaryota > Metazoa > Arthropoda > Insecta > Lepidoptera > Papilionidae > Parnassius > Parnassius smintheus. The sequence continues at coordinate 28,934,528 of JAUPFT010000018.1, forward strand.
CGATTGATTGTGTTGATATTTATACGTAGGAATTGACATGTTAGTGGCTACACAGGCTCCGCCCATTCCCCCGTTCTATTATGTATGTATTATAGTATTCTATGCACTTCTCCCAACGTTGCTCCTATCTCTCTAACTCATCCAAAAATAACTCTGAGGTTTTTTTACAAAATAATTGGGCACGAAGGTGATTCCTCCTCATTTGACGAAAATCTCTGTCCTTCGAGCGCAATTTTTAGATGACGGAACAAAAAGAAGTCGCCTGGAGCTAGATCAGGTGAGTAAGCAGGTCAAACCATCATTCGTGGATTTTCGCCATTGCAACCGCTGAGGTGTGATCCGGTGCTTTGTCATGGTGAAACAGGATTCTCTTTTTCTGCAAATGTGGCCGTTTTTCCGCAATTTCTGCCTTCAGTTTGTCAAGTAGTAATGTGTTATATGCTCCTGTAATGATTCTTTTCTTTTTATAGATAATCAATATAGATAACTCCATGACTCTCCAAAAAAATGACATCAGCCGAAATAACAAATTTTGCTTTTTTTGGAGCCGGTTCCCCCTTTGCAGTTCACTGTTTTGACTGTATTTTTGTTTCGGGCTTCTTCGGCGTCTCTCTCTATTTCTATCTACAATAAATCAGCGTGAAAATTCGGATTTCTTGCGCAATGTCATTGTGCACTGTTACTTTTAATAGCTGTTTAGGGCATTTCTTTATATATGTTCCTTATTTCATACATGGCGATATTGAATTTCGTGCTCCACATGGACCGTGAATCATATTTCGGACGATGGTATCATACAATTCTTTATCTTGCTCAGGATCCGGAATCTCGGCGCTTATTATGTCGTCTATTTGGCTGGGCCGCAACTTCTCTTTGAGCCATATTAGAATGTGATCATACATACAGTCATACATTTTTTATCTTAATTTTGGTAAAAAGACATAATAATCCAGATATTCTGACCTTCTGTGTTCGTCCAACGTACCGTCGTCCGTCTTGTAGAATCACGGTGGCGCCACCTAGCTGAATTTAATTTTGCAACATATTCGATTTTCCCACAGGAATGATATGTTTTTCCGCTGAAAAAAGTAGCCCATGTCACTCTACAGCCACCGAACTATCCGCATAACAAAATTCATGCCATGCCAACGCTCTGTTGCAACGTGAAAGAAGGACAAACTTTTGCAACATATTCTATTTTGCCACGGGAATGAGATGTTTTTCCGCGGAAAAAGTAACCTATGTCACTCTACAACCATCGAACGCTCTGTTGCGACGTGAAAGGACAAACAAACACACTTTCGCGTTTATAATATTAGTATGGATTTTGTTTTGTCACAAAAGTTGTTTTTAATTAGGAAAATAATACATTTCTTATATTAATTACTATTAACTAAGTAATTAAAGTATAGTTAGGGGAGACCGGGGATGGTTGACTATAGGGGGAGGTTGATTTACTGTGAAAAACTCGACCTACCCGAAAGTGTTGCGTTATCCAATCAGGCGCGAGAAACCGTTGTCTCCACCCGCTCCTAGTTATGCCAACTTAGCGCTAGATCTAACGCTTTTTAGGCTCTATCAATGCCCAACAATAAACTAAAGCGCTTAACGTCGAATTAAGCGTTTTTTTTTTTTAAATAATATTCCTCTTCTTTGAAATATCAACATGTAACGGAACGTAATTATTCAAAATAAATAAAACAACAGTGCACCAAGCATCCAAAGACTTATATATTAATAATATGTATTATTTGAAGACATTCTATTGACATTTTAACAAGGAATCTAGTCAGTGGCTGCATGCTCTACCATCAACTAATCTCGGCACATTGCTTGATGGGGAAAGCTTGCGTATCGCCGTAGGAATCTGGCTAGGAGTGGCAATTTGTCAACCTCACCAGTGCCCCCGTGGTAGCAGCGTCGATGAGTTTGGGCTCCTCGGACTTTCATGCAAGAAAAGTGCAGTTAGGTTTTCCCGTCACGGTTCTTTGAACGAAGTCATCCGAAGGGCTCTTGTCTCCATAAATATCCCCTCGATTTTAGAGCCTTGCGGAATATTTAGAGCCGATGGCAAGAGACCCGACGGTATGAATTCGGTCCCTTGGGAGAGAGGTAAAGCGCTAGTGTGGGATGCTAGTTGCGTCGACACGGTTTAGAGCCGGGGCGGCATCAGAAGCAGCCGAATTTTGTAAATAGCGCAAATATGATTCTTTGAGAAATGACTACATATTTGTGCCATTTGCTGTAGAGACTATCCGTCCGTGGGGTCCACGTGCAGTGAAGATCCTAAAGGAACTGTATCCACGGCTGGTCGTCGCTGCTGGTGATAAGAGGGCTGGTTCTTTCCTCGCTCAAAGGCTAAGTATAGCTATTCAGCGAGGAAACGCAGCCAGCGCTCTTGGCACTATACCACGGGGAGCAGGATTTTTGACATTTGATTTTTAGTTTTAGTTTTTCTATATTATAGTTTCTTTTTTTTATACTGTGTATTTAGTATTAATTGTATATGTATATATTTATTTATATATGATATTTATTCTCATCTGTTTGGACTGTATAAATATATAATAGAAATTGTTAAATAATATTGAAGATTATTTAGACCTAGCACCACAAGTTTAATTCCCAGTTACAATTTTGCAAAATAATTGAAACCGTTTTCTGACTTACAAAAGAGCAATATACGTAAGTCATGTCTTAAATTTACTATAAAATAATAAGAATTACAAGAGAGATTGCCAAAGAATTTTCACGTATTAAAAAAATAAATATAATAATAATAATGTCCTCCAGACCGAATGTCGGCCACGGCGGCCTGCCTCAACGGAGATTAGCCATCGGCGCAGGACATGATTATAGTGCCCAAGTGTATGCGCAAGCACAGGTGCACTTTCTATTCCCTCACTCTCATAATCCGATGAGACGGTAAACCGACACACCGGAGAGAGATCAGGCGCAGGACCAACGGCTTTACGTGCTTTCCGAGGCACGGGGGTAAGACACCGCCAACTTCCTGACTCCGGGCAACTACTGAGAATTTCTTGACGGAAAAACACAATAATTATTTTTTTGGCCCGACCCGGGATTCGAACCCAGGACCTCATGATCAGCAGTCGCACTACTACAACCACTAGACCAACGAGGCAGTCAAAAATTAAATATATAGTTAGTGTTACTGAAACAATAAAGACGTACAAAGGGTTGGAAATCATTCAATTATCATTAGCTGAAAGTTTGAGCATAAGCGCAGAGAGATAAATAAAATCGTTGGTCACTGGCGCGATATTGGATCTGAGAAATGTATAATTACAAATGCCACTATACAAATTTGATTAACGGAAGTTAAAGGTTACAATGATGCTGGTGGTAACAATCCATTTCAAGAATTGGCGGAACTTGCTTCACATGTTTTCGTTTTACCCAACTCGAATGCTGACGTCAAAAGGATTTTCAGTCAGATGAACGTAATTAAATCAAAGTTACGAAACCGTATGGATCTTATTACAATTCAATTTTATATATTAGAACTGGCTTGAAAATGTTTTAATTCAACTTGCAGTTTTGACATTCCAAAAAAAAAGACAAAAGGTAGGCAGTAAAAATGTCTATACATTCAAACTGTCCAAACAAAATTCCACTACAGTACAAACAGGACCTTCCACTTCTACTCAGCAAGAGAGCCATGAAATTGTTCAAAAATAACATGATTCTGATGATGAAAGAAGACTGGCTAATAAATTTCCTAATAAATTTTTGCTTTTTGTGTAACTTTTAATTAAAAATAATTACCAAAATTATACATTGTTTTTATAATTTAGCGCCTTTTTTTTTTTCGAAAAATATCCAAATCTAGCAGTTTTTTGAAGTCAATACAGCGCGTTTTCTTTAAAGAGTGTTGGCAAAACTACGCGCTCCCCGCTCATTCGTCAAGAACGCGGCATCGTGTAAAGGTCGCGCCACGAAATGTGAAATTAAACACCATCCACTGTGCATGTACAATCAAGCAGAAAAATCAAAATTTTACTATGGCATTTTAATATGTAAAAAGTTAAAGGTCGTCATTATAACTACAAATCAGTATCCACGAAAACGAAACGATATTTTTATATATCATCGTTAGGTTTTAATTGCTTCTAAATAACTATATTTTATGTACACTTAGTTAAAGAAATAAAATATATTGTATTTGTATTTTTGTATTTGTAATTGCTGTTTAAACTATACTATGCGATAGCCTTCGATTACAGGGATATTTTACATGCAATAATTTATATTTACAACTTTATACATTAATACTACGAATCTATTTTAAACAGTCCAAAAATAATTCACAAAGTAAAAAATATTTGCACACTATTCGAAAATATTATAGAACAATATTTTTAAAAAAAGTACAAAAATAATCTCAAAAATTAAAAAAATATTATAACGGGTAGTCGTTAACACTTTCAATATTGATAGTACACAAGACGACACAAGAAGGTGCGCGGGCGACGGGACGCAGGGATATGCTATAGTTTCGCTTCCCCGTACCTCACACCTCATCGTGCCGACACCTATTTATCGCTTCTGCGCACGTCCAAGACTCGTGGCGTTAGCTATACGCACGTTGTCGTTTAGGAGAAGGAGCACATTATCGAAAAATAAATCATGTAAATAATTATTTTCCTCGTAATATCTTTTTTGATAACACCTATATCATCATCATTATTACAGCCCTTCACAAGTCCACTGCTGAACATAGGCCTCCCCCAAGGTATGCCACAAAGCACGGTCCTGAGCCACCTGCATCCATCGACTTCCTGCATGTCTTACCAGGTCGTCTCTCCATCTAGTGAGGGGCGCCCTACACTTCACCTACCGGTACGAGGCTGCCACTCAAGAACCCTTCTTCCCCAACAGTTGTCGGTTCTTCGAGCTATACGGCCGGCCCATTGCCGCTTCAGCTTACTAATCCGTACACATATATACTATTTGTTATTTACTTTTAAGTAAATTAAAGTAAACGTTTCATTGTTAATCATTTTATTGCGTATCCAACTTTATTTCGCCGCAGTTTTGAGGCTATACCATGTGGTTAAAAATTAAAAAGCAATCCGGGGCTGGTTGACCACCCAGTCAATCTACCCCATAGTAGTCTGAAATACTTCACAATGAGTAAAGTCAGTGTTTTTTTTAATTTGTTAAATGCTTGTTGTTACTGGACTATGCGAACGTACAAAAGAAAGAGCGATCGAGGAAATACACTCAAAGATGTCTTCGATAGAGCATGTCAACAAGTAATTTTTGATTAAAAAAACAGTATATATTCTGCAGCAAAAAATTTGCTATACCATATAAAACACTCCAATGCCACGTGGTAAAAATGAAGAAAATGTTAGAAAGTAATCCGGTTTTGACGAGATCTAAATTGACTTTGGAGAGCACTGGCTACACTTAAAATAAGAAACATATTCAGTGACGAGGAAGAACTCTCATTAGAAAATTATCTCAAGTAGGCAGCTGAAATTTAGTACCTACGGATTTACTCTTTATGAAACACGACAATTTGCATATAAGTTTACGAAAAAAAATCTATCCCTGACTCGTGGAACAAAAAAAGATTGCTGGTGAAGATTGGTTGGGAAGTTATGTGAAACGTCAACCTTCATTCTCTATACTATGTCCTCAAGCTACGAGTTTATCCCGGGCCACATTATTTAACAAAAACAGCGTAAATTTGTTCTTCGACTACTTGAAAATTGTTTACCAACGTTTGAATCTAAGTTCTGGCGATATTCGGAACGTAGATGAACAGGCTTACAACAGTACATGTTCCTAATAGAGTGATAGAATCAAAAACCTGGGGAAAAATGACTTCTGCTGAACGATGTACGCTGGTTCCTCTATTCTTCGTTTTCCCACGTGTCCACTATAAAGAACATTTTATTAGGGGTGGCCCGGTGGATTCAAATGGCGATGCTAATCATTCTGGATGGATGAAAGAAGATAATTCTAAAATATCCGCTAAACATTTCGTAAAATATGTAAAACGCAATAAAGAAAAGCCGGTTTTATTACTTCTAGACACAGAACACCTAATATAGCGGAATAGAAATGCCTTTGTTTCAATTTACTTGCAGTACCACTGCCGCCACTAGTCTCCCCACTCCTTGCACGTAGTTAACACACTCAACTCATATACGCTAGTGCTTGACAAAAAACTATCGATGAAATATCGACACGGAATAATGTAGGTAATAAATATGTGATAAAATAAAACAGTATAATGATATAATATGAAACGTAAATTTAATGAAATAAACTTAATGCTATAAAAAAAAACGTAAAGTAGAAAAAATAATTAATTACAAGGAGTAAAACTTATACAGTAAAATAGAAAAAAATTAAGACATTTTCATCATTTCAAAAACAAAACATTTATTTATTTATTATCCTGTAAAATGCAAATATTTATTTAAAAGTTATCTTTTTGATACTTTTTGTGGCTGAGGTTTTCATCAAATGGTGAAGGCGAATATCTGTATACTTTTCTATAATACATTTTGTTAACAATATTACATGGTTTTCCATTGGTCCCTGATCAAATTGATGAAAATCGATTTCTCTGAATACTTCAATGCCAATGAAATGACCTAAGGCTCTGGATGTTATCTGCTCTTTAAGCTTTTCAAAATTTTTGACTAATTGAGCATCTACAGTAAAGTTTTAAGAATTGATTCAATTTTTTTACAAATCCAAATTACGTCAGCGCTAGGAAAAATAAGACCACCGTTGTCTTTCAACCGTATCAATTTAAAATTGTCTTTAATAGCACTGGAATTCAAAAGAGCCGAAATGCAAGTTTCGCATTTAATTTTGTTTAGTAAAAAATGTACCACATTTCCTGCTATGTAGCTTACTACTTCCAAACTAAATTCTGTCATGATATTTTCCGTTTTCAAAACTTCATCAAATTCTTTAATATAATCTTCATTTTCCATTTCTTCTTCAATCATTGGTCATATAGTAGATTTATTTATTTTTTCCACTGATGAAGAACAAGTCAAAATTGAAATATTTTCAAGTGCCATGCAATTACCACTTTCAAAATTATTCAATTCTAGTTTGACTATTAGTTTTTTATAAATAGCCATGAAATGTCGCGCTGTCGGGTTGTTGTTACACCCACCATGAGCTCTTATATTACCGAATAAGAACTCCAGATGATCTTGAGACAACTTATAGGTAGGCAAATATTTAAATTTTTTTACTTCTTTGACAAACCTTAGGTATAAATTTTTGACAGTATTGATGCATACCAAAAGACCTAAAAACCCGGTTTTTTTAGGTGATTTAATTATTTCCGTTTCGTTATACATTTTTAAGTTTTTTATATATGCTTCTATTTTGTTTAAAAAAAATGAACACCTTAGCTTTGTTTTTGAAATTTATGGGTTTCTTATAGTGTAACTGATTAATATTTCGTGAATTTAAAACATCAAACAAGTCATTAAAATTTTGCAAAAAATCTACTGTGCCTTGAACATCGGTGAACCCTGGTTGGTTAGTTTTGGAACAAAAAATTAAAGCTCTAGCCACACTACTGCTCATCAGTTATGTCGCCAGCTTAACTTCCATTTTTTGGTTGTAGAAATAAATATAGCGACGTCTTAACTTATTTGCAAGATGCAAATGTTCTTTTTCCTGTAGAATGTTAAGATGGACCAGGTACGACCACTTTATTAATCTACCAAAATTGTCTTTTAATGTTGCGCTTGATTCGAATTCATTTCTTACTAGTTTAAGCATGTGGCAAGCATCCAACAAAACGTAAACTGGTTTTTGTGAAACGGGATGGCTAAAACAAGTCTTTATATTATTGATGTCAATAGAACATCCTAGAATTTTTGCCATTGTAAGATTAGCAGGACAACCGTCAAACGTCAGAGAAACAACTTCAACGCCAGTTGTGCTTAAAAGTTCAATACACTGTTTCACTAGGTTTGACTTTTGCTCACCTGTTACACCGTCTGTCAGAAAGTATCCGACAGGTATTTTCCATGCCCCATTAATTGCAGTAACAAGGAATACTAAAGCCTCTTTAGCTTAACACAAATTATCCCCACCATCGTTTAAATTGTTTCCGAAATTGACATAACCATGCATACGTTTCCCATCCCATTCGATGCGCTGACGAATCGCCATCTCATCCAACACCAAATTACATAATATTGGATATTGTGTAGATTTAACTTTAGATTTTATAGCATCAAGGGACTCTGTGGTAAAACCAGGTTCTGCGTCAAAAGATTGATACCATTTTTTAATGGTTTTGGGATGAGGCAAACAGGTCTCAAACTTGCACCTTACATAAAGATATGCCTTCGGCGAATAAAAATGTAGCGTCATCGCAAAACTCCGAAGGCTCAGTGAGTATTTACTTTATAGGATAAGGGTGACAAACGAGCACACAGTCCACCTGATGGTAAGTGTATGTGTGTATATATATATATATATATATATATATATATATATATATATATATATATATATATATATATATATATATATATATATATATATGTCAAAATAATTTAACTATATACACTTAAGGGCCTATACTACCTCGGCTTAAATTCTAATTTCGCCCCCACTTCCCAACGCGTCGTATGCTTTGTGTTTGTAATCACTAATACTGTAAGTGGATAGGTCGTTAGATACTTATTTCGTAACAACAATAGTCTTTCCTGGGTGGCTTGCTAACCAGTTATCGCACACGTCGTTGAAATATTTCTTAAGTGGCCCATAAATAGTTCTATTTAAAGGCTGCGGCTTATGGCTACAGTGGGGAGGACATGATGAAACCGTTACTCCATTTTGTTTAAAATAGTCAAGTAATTTAATAGATAAATGCGAGTCGTGGTTGTTTAGAAGCACAGAACACTTAATATAGCTCGTAGAAATGTTATACGAGCCGGGAACGCGCGCCGTGTATATGGCTTAAAAGCCAACCACTAGAATTTCGTGACTCAGTTCGAAACAAACCGTCGTCACGTGTTAGTCGTGGTGCACGTGGTTAAAAATGGTCTATTACAGTGTTTCGAACTGTTCAAACTGTTCAGGAAAGGGTAATTGTTCTTCTAAAGGAATATCTTATCATTGGTGAGTAAAATAATACATTTTTACATCGATTTTGTTGAACGATACTTTGCCCTTCAACGCATCGTAGTATGGCCGCTGGTCCCAGACGCCAATTAAGGATGTGCTTAGATTTTAGTTTATTGACGCTATCGATATTCTATGCCTTGTATAATCAATTCTAGCTGGTTATTTTTAGAAATAAATTTTGCTGTTAAATAAAAAGCGTAAGTTTTTATTTAACAATAAATATTTTTTTCTTATTCAATCAATATTCTTATATTTTTTTAGTTTTCCGATAAACCCAGAAGTTAAGGAAAAATGGATTTTGGCGACAGGGAAAAAAATTGGTTTCCTTCAAACATAGCAAAATATGTTCAGCACATTTTCAAGAAAAGGATTTTAATCCTACAGAAAACGACGTGTTCTTTTGGATCATGCTTATCCGACTATTCACGTTTGGACAACTTCTGAAAATGTAAGTATCTTCTAAATAAATAAAGTATTTTAGTAAAATACAAACCATCCCGTGGCTCTATTATGCAAAATAGTAAAGAAATTATGTGGCGCTACTAGTACATTTTTGATACTTTATAATTCGGAAACGAAACGCTTTACATTTTGTGTAATTATACTGAAATAAAGTCAGTCTTGCTGTCGCACGGGTGGGCCGGCTCGAACCGGGGTGGTACCACGATCTCACAGAAAGCCATCGTGATGTAGTGGTTTACCTCTGCGTTTCGCTTGGTGAGTGCAGGTGGCCGGAGGCCCTTTTTACTGGAAATGAGGCATTCATTTTAGTCCTCACGGGTGACAACGTATCTACATTTTGATTTAATAGAGGATAGATGTAGATGTCTACGGGCCGCAGCAACCACTTACCATCAGGTGGACTGTGTGCTCGTTTGTCACCCTTATCCTATAAAGTAAATACTCACTGAGCCTTCGGAGTTTTGCGATGACGCTACATTTTTATTCGCCGAAGGCATATCTTTATGTAAGGTGCAAGTTTGAGACCTGTTTGCCTCATCCCAAAACCATTAAAAAATGGTATCAATCTTTTGACGCAGAACCTGGTTTTACCACAGAGTCCCTTGATGCTATAAAATCTAAAGTTAAATCTACACAATATCCAATATTATGTAATTTGGTGTTGGATGAGATGGCGATTCGTCAGCGCATCGAATGGGATGGGAAACGTATGCATGGTTATGTCAATTTCGGAAACAATTTAAACGATGGTGGGGATAATTTGTGTTAAGCTAAAGAGGCTTTAGTATTCCTTGTTACTGCAATTAATGGGGCATGGAAAATACCTGTCGGATACTTTCTGACAGACGGTGTAACAGGTGAGCAAAAGTCAAACCTAGTGAAACAGTGTATTGAACTTTTAAGCACAACTGGCGTTGAAGTTGTTTCTCTGACGTTTGACGGTTGTCCTGCTAATCTTACAATGGCAAAAATTCTAGGATGTTCTATTGACATCAATAATATAAAGACTTGTTTTAGCCATCCCGTTTCACAAAAACCAGTTTACGTTTTGTTGGATGCTTGCCACATGCTTAAACTAGTAAGAAATGAATTCGAATCAAGCGCAACATTAAAAGACAATTTTGGTAGATTAATAAAGTGGTCGTACCTGGTCCATCTTAACATTCTACAGGAAAAAGAACATTTGCATCTTGCAAATAAGTTAAGACGTCGCTATATTTATTTCTACAACCAAAAAATGGAAGTTAAGCTGGCGACATAACTGATGAGCAGTAGTGTGGCTAGAGCTTTAATTTTTTGTTCCAAAACTAACCAACCAGGGTTCACCGATGTTCAAGGCACAGTAGATTTTTTGCAAAATTTTAATGACTTGTTTGATGTTTTAAATTCACGAAATATTAATCAGTTACACTATAAGAAACCCATAAATTTCAAAAACAAAGCTAAGGTGTTCATTTTTTTTAAACAAAATAGAAGCATATATAAAAAACTTAAAAATGTATAACGAAACGGAAATAATTAAATCACCTAAAAAAACCGGGTTTTTAGGTCTTTTGGTATGCATCAATACTGTCAAAAATTTATACCTAAGGTTTGTCAAAGAAGTAAAAAAATTTAAATATTTGCCTACCTATAAGTTGTCTCAAGATCATCTGGAGTTCTTATTCGGTAATATAAGAGCTCATGGTGGGTGTAACAACAACCCGACAGCGCGACATTTCATGGCTATTTATAAAAAACTAATAGTCAAACTAGAATTGAATAATTTTGAAAGTGGTAATTGCATGGCACTTGAAAATATTTCAATTTTGACTTGTTCTTCATCAGTGGAAAAAATAAATAAATCTACTATATGACCAATGATTGAAGAAGAAATGGAAAATGAAGATTATATTAAAGAATTTGATGAACTTTTGAAAACGGAAAATATCATGACAGAATTTAGTTTGGAAGTAGTAAGCTACATAGCAGGAAATGTGGTACATTTTTTACTAAACAAAATTAAATGCGAAACTTGCATTTCGGCTCTTTTGAATTCCAGTGCTATTAAAGACAATTTTAAATTGATACGGTTGAAAGACAACGGTGGTCTTATTTTTCCTAGCGCTGACGTAATTTGGATTTGTAAAAAAATTGAATCAATTCTTAAAACTTTACTGTAGATGCTCAATTAGTCAAAAATTTTGAAAAGCTTAAAGAGCAGATAACATCCAGAGCCTTAGGTCATTTCATTGGCATTGAAGTATTCAGAGAAATCGATTTTCATCAATTTGATCAGGGACCAATGGAAAACCATGTAATCATCCCATCCATCCATCAATCCCAAACCATCAAAAATGTACTAGTAACGCCACATAATTTCTTTACTATTTTGCATAATAGAGCCACGGGATGGTTTGTATTTTACTAAAATACTTTATTTATTTAGAAGATACTTACATTTTCAGAAGTTGTCCAAACGTGAATAGTCGGATAAGCATGATCCAAAAGAACACGTCGTTTTCTGTAGGATTAAAATCCTTTTCTTGAAAATGTGCTGAACATATTTTGCTATGTTTGAAGGAAACCAATTTTTTTCCCTGTCGCCAAAATCCATTTTTCCTTAACTTCTGGGTTTATCGGAAAACTAAAAAAATATAAGAATATTGATTGAATAAGAAAAAAATATTTATTGTTAAATAAAAACTTACGCTTTTTATTTAACAGCAAAATTTATTTCTAAAAATAACCAGCTAGAATTGATTATACAAGGCATAGAATATCGATAGCGTCAATAAACTAAAATCTAAGCACATCCTTAATTGGCGTCTGGGACCAGCGGCCATACTACGATGCGTTGAAGGGCAAAGTATCGTTCAATAAAATCGATGTAAAAATGTATTATTTTACTCACCAATGATAAGATATTCCTTTAGAAGAACAATTACCCTTTTCTGAACAGTTTGAACAGTTCGAAACACTGTAATAGACCATTTTTAACCACGTGCACCACGACTAACACGTGACGACGGTTTGTTTCGAACTGAGTCACGAAATTCTAGTGGTTGGCTTTTAAGCCATATACACGGCGCGCGTTCCCGGCTCGTATAACATTTCTACGAGCTATATTAAGTGTTCTGTGCTTCTAAACAACCACGACTCGCATTTATCTATTAAATTACTTGACTATTTTAAACAAAATGGAGTAACGGTTTCATCATGTCCTCCCCACTGTAGCCATAAGCCGCAGCCTTTAAATAGAACTATTTATGGGCCACTTAAGAAATATTTCAACGACGTGTGCGATAACTGGTTAGCAAGCCACCCAGGAAAGACTATTGTTGTTACGAAATAAGTATCTAACGACCTATCCACTTACAGTATTAGTGATTACAAACACAAAGCATACGACGCGTTGGGAAGTGGGGGCGAAATTAGAATTTAAGCCGAGGTAGTATAGGCCCTTAAGTGTATATAGTTAAATTATTTTGACATATATATATATATATATATATATATATATATATATATATATATATATATATATTTATATTTATATTTCAAGTTTGTCAAAATAATTTATGCAGGACTCAAGCCATTCGTTTACTAATTTTCGAAACATATTTTCGTTTAAAACACCATGCCCATATTAGTATGGAGCTGAAAATCAGCAATGCCATGCAATGCCCAAATTGCAGCTCTATGTCATATGATAACTTTTTAACAGTATCTATATGATATCTAGATTTAATGTCATATAAAGCACCGGTTCAAAAGATATTGGACATTGAACATGATAACTTCGTACTGGTTTTATATACATTTTATCGTTTACAGACAGCATTGCTATTAGTTTTTTCTAATTCTCAGCCAAATAGATAAGATTATTAGCAACTCTTGTAACCACATGCCTCTGTATTCGTTGAACTTGTAACCCGCAGTTCAGACAACGCAACATTTTGTATTACAAACGAAAAGTCCAAATCACAAAACACAGTCAAGTCCTTATTGGAAAAAAGCCGGAGTCACCGAATAAAACGACACTATCAGTATCCATAAAACGAGACCAAAGTAGATTTTTTATCAAGCAGCAGAGTATTTTCAGATTTTAACAGGTATAGCGAGGCGACCCGTTCATTTAAGAGACGTCATCCCCCTGCGCAGGCAGAGTGAAAGAATGAGTGACAGTCATTTTAGGTTTTTGGAATGTTTTTGACTTGGAACTAAGTCTTTTGAGCCATTGCTTCATGAGGTTTTTGCTCGAATTATATTTGTTTATTTGAAGCCTAGATATACACTAACTCAAAGTACGTTTTTACTTTTGAGTGTCTGGAGACATCATTTAGATTTTTACTCAACTAGTTGTTGATTCAAATGTAAACTATTAATCGATATTGGAATCGATTACTTTTGACCCATATACATGGGCCAAAGGACGTGATTCCAGACCGTAATAAATAAAGCATACATTTATGATTGAAACTATGATACGTACCGCAATGTCAATTGAACGTCTTATTTTTTCTTTGTTTTTTATCCAGTGGTTCATATGATTTAAAATTAACAACATAATTCTAGTTTTTTATTTATTAGAGCAATCTTGTAATATACTCTATTTGGGCATTTCTGGGGCACAGATGGGCATTGTCATTTTTTCCTTTCATTTGTTTTCGAAAAACTCGTTCAGAATGAATAACTATCTTATAAACGTTTTGAGAGGGATAAACGAAGCCACCTACATCCTTCATGTTTATAAGTGAACCTTCTCTAACTTCATCATAAAATACATTTACACAGGATTCGCATTTAATTTCATTTGCGTTTTTTTTTCACCACGTAACCACAAATGTACGTACGTACATTCTATGACATACCTGTGTTGGTGAAAACATCATTACCATTGACAGCTACAATTCAGCACAATCTGGATTCCGAGTCACGGGGATATTACCACTCAATTAAAATGCATTTCCTGACTCGGAATTTAGCTGATCTCATGTAACTGACAAGCAAACACCAAACTTGCCTACTAGTTCACTACTACCAGCATCAGTTACTGACAGTGTTGCTCTATTACCTTCTCAAGCAAGACCTTCACATGACCCAGGTAACGACACTGATGCTTGTTTTTTAATAACTGATGAAATCGACATGCCAATATCAACATTATTTACTTCTTGCGAGTTACCTTGTATTTTGATAAATAATGCTAAAGCATTCAACCATAGCCTTAATCTAGGCAGGGAATGAGAGGTCGTCCCAACTCAACGAGATCACGGCGCATTTTACCGCAAGCTAGCCTATTTTAGATTTTAATGGTGGGAATCATTTGAAAGCTTTCTTCTAGCCATATGGCACAGGTCCAGTGTTAGGTGCTTGCATTGATTCTAGATTCACAACTGGACCCGGTAGGTGAAGACGAAATCACCAGTGCCAAGCCGAGTTAGCGAGTTTTGTATAAGTTAGAAGTGACAAAAAGCGACATTTCACAGTATTCACAGTATTTCTATAACTTACCTTGCACTTTGAAATGACGCTTTAGATGAGGAAGCAGCAGCGCCGAAAGAGACACCGACTGCTAGACCCTCAGGTATATTGTGCACAGTAATGGCGACCACCAGTAGCATAATCCGTTTCCACTGAGACTGTCTCGCTTCCAACGCTCGAGCGGCGCTTTCACGGCGTTCATCCCCGTCCCCCTCACCCCCTTTCTGAAAATTATGAAAAGATATCTCTGATCATTTAATCGATGGTGCCAACCCTAATCACACGCTCTAATTGTACACTAGCGACCAGCTCCGGCTTAACTGTGTAAGCTCTATTAATGTCCCGTTATTTAGATTTAAAATTATCATCGAAGGTCATTTGTTTTATTAAATTTTAGGTTATTTGAACTTAAATTTGGTTAAGTTCAAAAAAAGTATAGCACTCTTAGGGATAAGATGTTAATGATATCCAAAAATTGTACTTAGAAGTTAGCTTTATAAACTTAAAAGTAACAAAAGTATAAGTAAGCCGTATAGTGGCGGTTGAGAATATCCACTACCCCATATCTTCCCGTGGGTGTCGTAAGAGGCGACAGAGGGGCACAGAAAGGAGATGGGCAGCAGCATCTTCCTAATAACAACAATAATATAATAAAACTGCAGTTGTCAAACCGCTCGTCAAGCGTAGCAATTATGGCATATATCCCCCCCATGAGTAACGACACAAACAAACGGCCCCAAGTCCCCGGCGGCTCCGCTATTCCTGGCTACGGTGGCAACCATGGTAACGGCGGGGCAGGGGGTGCTAAGAATCTCCGGTGGAGGTTCGGTTGCCACCTAGGACGACTAGACCTGGCAACGTATAACGCACGCACCCTGAGGACTGACGAGAAGATACTGGAGCTGGAAGAAGAGGTAGACAAGTTGCGCTAGCGTATTATTGGATTATCTGAGGTCCAAAGAGAGGGGGAGGACACGGTAATCCTCGAGTCCGGCACCTTGTTCTATCACCGGGAGGGCGACCATCTGTCCCAAGGGGGTGTCGGATTTATCGTCCACAAGTCTCTCGTTAACAACGTTGTAAAGATTGGGAGTGTGTCGACGAGGGTCGCGTACCTGATACTCAGAATCACCAAACGGTATTCGCTGTAGGTCATACAGGTCTACGCACCAACCTCGGCACATCCCGATGAGGAGGTGGAGGAAATGTATGAGGATATTTCTGGAGCCATGCATTCCTCCAAAACCCACTACATGGTGTGGATGGGAGACTTTAACGCAAAACTAGGCACAAGAGAAGGCGGTGAGCTGAAGTTAGGGAAATTTGGAGTAGGGCAACGGAACCGTAGGGGCCAGCAGCTGGCTGACTTTATGGAGAAAGAGGGACTCTTTATGATGAACTCTTTCTTCCAGAAAGGGCCCCACAGGAAGTGGACCTGGTCGAGCCCCGACGGTTCGACAAAAAATGAGATTGACTTCATTATGACGACCAGACGCCAACTGTTAAGTGATGTCTCAGTGATCGCAAGGGTGAAAACCGGCAACGATCACCGAATGGTTAGAGGCACACCGAGCCTAAACGTTAAGTTGGAGAGGTCTCGTCTAATGAAGTCAACGCTCCGTTCCCCTCGTGCTCTAATCCAGAATCCCGAGACTTTTCAGCTCGAGTTACGTAACCGCTTTCAGTGCCTAGAAGATTGCAATGCAGTGGACGATATGAATGACAAGCTCGTGGAAACAGTCCATGCGGTCGGAGCCAAGTTCTGCAAGACCCGCCGCAGAAGAACACAAAAACTCTCCGATCACACTCTTAATCTCATGGCTGTTAGACGGGAGATGAGACTGCAATCGTCAACAGATTTATACAAAATACAACGACAGCATACAGGCAACTGAACAGATAGATCTCCAAATGCATGCGGCGAGACTTACGCAACTTTAATACTGCTCGTTTTAAAGAAGCGATCGAGCGGAACCAGGGCTCCAAAGTCTTTGCCAGAGATCTGTCTGCCATAAAGAGCCAATTGTCAAAGCTGAAGACTGAGTGTGGCAGCATCGTTTCCAAGACACCTGAGATTTTGAGTGAGATTGAGAAGTTCTATTGTCAGCTGTACACATCATCGTTGGAGCCACACGCAAGTGTGAGTAACGATCCAAGAGCAAGTCTTACCCGACATTATTCCGATGATATCCCGGACGTCAGTCTGAGCGAGATTAGAATGGCTCTCCAGCACCTTAAAAACGGCAGGGCCCCAGGCGAGGATGGAATTACAGCGGAGCTTCTGAAAGCGGGTGGAACACGTCCAAGACGAACAAGTCCTTCAGAATCTCTTCAATTCCGTCTCCTATGGTGGCACTACTCCGGAGTCGTGGAGCAGAAGTGCGGTGGTCTTGTTCTTTAAGAAAGGCGACAACGCTCTCTTGAAGAACTACAGACCGACTTCCCTTCTGAGCCGCGTCTACATGCTGTTTTCGAGAGTAATTACGAATCGTCTCGCACGCAGACTCGACGACTTCCAGCCTCCTGAACAAGCCGGTTTCTGAAAAAGCTTCAGTACCATAGACCACATACATACCCTGCGGCAGATTGTACAGAAGACGGAAGAGTACAATCTGCCACTTTGCCTGGCGTATGTGGACTATGAGAAAGCCTTTGATTCCGTCGAAATTTGGGCGGTGCTACAGTCCCGTCAGGGGTGCCAAGTTGACTGTCGGTATATCGAGGTGCTGAAGTGTTTGTACAGTAGGGCTACGATGGCTATCCGAGTACAGAACCAGAGTTCGAAACCTATCCAACTGCATAGAGGTGTAAGACAGGGTGACGTTATATCCCCGAAACTCTTCACCGCTGAGTTGGAAGACGTTTTAAAGCTACTGGACCGGAAAGGATACGGTATTAACATCAATGGCGAGTACATCACTCACCTTCGATTTGCCGACGATATAGTCCTTATGGCAGAATCGCTGGAGGACCTTAGCACTATGCTCAATGACCTCAATGGTGTCTCCCAACGGATAGGTCTTAAGACGAACATGGACAAAACAAAGATCATGTTTAATGACCATGTCACACCTATGCCGGTAGTTGTTGGGAGCACTATGCTCGAAGTTGTTGACGAGTACGTTTACCTGGGACAAATAGTCCGACAAGGTAAGTCCAACTTCGACCGAGAGGTCAATCGACGGATTCAACTCGGCTGGACAGCGTTCGGGAAATTACGACACATCTTCTCGTTAGGTATACCTCAATCTCTGAAAACTAATAAATTAAATGTAAATCGAATCTAGGAGCGCTACGCAGCTAACCGCTATAAAATTTACCCACCACTAGTTATCCGGCCGGACGTTAACAAATCTGACAATTAACCTGTCTGGTATATGCCCAAATTAATTAAACTGCTTAAATAATAAATGAGTAGTTGGGCATAAGACGTGGTTCTTCACCGCTATGGAAAAGAAAGCCTATGCTCGGATATTCAATGCGTAATATAATCCGTAATGACCATATTCGTAATAGAACCGGAGCAAGCAAAGTGATCAGTAAGTTAAAGTAGCAAACAGATGACAATGAAATATTCTCGAATTGCATCCTTCCTTCCTTCTTCCATACTTGTGCTGCTAAACAGAGAGTAGAACGTATAAAGGTTCATTCCAATGATATGCCTTTACTGTCTACGTAAACGGAGAAACGACCTTACAAGTTATGCCACAAGTCGCAAGATACATTTAAAGTTACAGCCTATATACTTTCAACTCCTGAGCACAGGCCTCCTCTCATTTCTGAGAGGGTTTTAGTGCAAGGAATTGTCCGCCGCTGTCCCAATGCTTGTTGGCGAACTTCACATGTCTTCGAAATATGTTTTTTCTTATTTCTCAGACGTGCAGGTTTCCTCACGACGTTTTCCTCCACCGCCGAGCACGTAGTTAATCAGCGCTTAAAATTGCGATTAACAATTTCATTGGTGCCGGAGGGATCGATTCCGGTTTGCTCACGTACTGTGAAATTTACAGCGAGAGCTAACCATCTGAACGGCCATGGCTCATAGGAAAGAAGAAACATTTAGCTCAGGACAAATTTGCATTTTAAATAGGGAAATGAAGTTTAACTTGCAGTTTACTTGTTGTCGCCGTGCCCCGTCGCGGCTTACCGTTACTGTTAAGCGTTAGTGCTGACTTTTAACTGATTAATATTGTTATCGCATGCAAAAAAAGTTTTTTGTAAATTTTCTCTTAAATCTTTGCTCTTAAATGGTAGATACATAGTGTAAATAAATTGTGCAATTAATCTTATTAGCGTTTCAATTTAATCAAGAACCAACTACAATGTTGGCGCAACATATTATAATTACAAATTCAGTTAAAATAAATCTGTGTAATTTACTGAAGGACAGCTCAAATTACCAAATCGTTTTCAGTTTTTAGATGGTTGCAAGCTTAGCACGAGGTTGACGGATCGTTGAGTTAGACGTCAGTTTTTCAACTATACTTTAAAATTTAGTGTGTCTCCCACTATTCGGTGAGCTCCACCAGTTTTCACACTAGTGATGACTGAACAGTTGTCACTTTTTCATCATAATGCTGTTAATCTCATTTGTTGCCGACCTTTCCGGACAGGGCCATCTTCTATGGGGTTGCTTTTGAAAGAAAGAGTTCGTCAGAAAGAGTCCCTCCTTATCTAAGAAGTCAGCCAACTGAAGGCCTCGGGCTTGCTTCCGTTGCCTATTCCAAATTGTCCCACAAAGCTCTATTTTCTTGTTCCTTGTTTCGCGTTGAAGTCTCCTATTAAAGCGTAGTTTTGGAAGAATGTATAGCTTTACAGATATGTTTATACATTGCAATGTCGAATTCAAAAAGGTAAAATACACGAAGTCAAAATAATTCAAAATATCATTACCAAGACGAGAAATTGGTTAACTCTTACTTTAGCAGTTTTACATGGTAAAAAAGTTCGTAATGTCATGAAACTCACATAAATCGTTACTCGTTATGACACACTCACGAAACAAATATGACCTTTAGTTCTAATAAAATTAACTATTTCGTCTGACGATTTTATCATGTAATGTGCAATTTCGGTAGACTGAGACCTCCTTACAAGCTTACAAAACATAACTTCTCGAAAACTAGTCTGTTTTTGTTTTATGTGGTACGCGATGCGTGAAACAAGAATATAATATACCAGGCGGTCCCATAATGAACTGGCCTGATATAGTTCAACGCGACATGTCGCTACATGTTGTGTTGCATTAAATAGTACGTTTATCGTGCACTTAATATAAGAAACATGCATCGACATGAAATGCTTTGTCTTAGTTTAACAGGCATTTGAATAACGAGAGTCGCGTATTTTTTCAAAATGTCGAAAACTGAGTATCGAAAGTGTCATAAAGTTTCTGTTTAAAGAAGGTTTATCCCCTGCCCAAATAAAAGAACGATTGGATGGCGTGTATAAGGAGTCTGCCCCCTCCTATAGCACAGTGAAAAATTGGGTGAAAGAGTTTCGCCTGGGGAGAGAAACCGTCGAAGACTTTGGCCACGACGGTCGACCTGTGGAAGTGCTCACTCCCGAAACGATTGCTCTTATCGAAGAGGAGGTTCTGAGTGACCGCCGTTTGAAGATTAGAGAAATTGCAGCAAGGCTTGGGCTCTCTAAGAGTACCGTTCATCGCGCGATCCATGAACATCTTCACATAAAAAAAGTGAGTGCAAGATGGGTACCGAAACTTCTTTCAGCGGTACAGAGACAGGAAAGAGTGCGCTGCGCTTCGGAGTTTTTGGATCTTTGTGGCGAAAATCCAAAGACTGTGATCGAGTGGCTAGTGACTGGTGATGAAACTATGATCTTGTATTATGATCCACAAAGCAAGCGCGAGTCAATGGAATGGCGTTATAAGGGTGAAAATCCCCCTAGAAAGGCAAAGGTGCAACAATCGACTAAAAAACTGATGTACACAATATTTTGGGATTTTCAAGGCATTTTGATGGTGGATTTTAAAGAACGTAATACAGTCGTGAACGGCGAATATTATGCTTCTTTAATATATAAATTACGAGACAAGATAAAGGAAAAACGAAGAGGCAGGCTGTCTAAAGGTGTCCTGTTGCTCCATGACAACGCCCCTGTTCATACCGCTGGTGTTTCGAAGGATGCAGTTCGTCAATGCGGGTTCACAGAAGTTCAACATCCACCTTACAGTCCACACATGGCCACGTCCGACTATTATTTATTTCCAAATTTAAAGCGGGACTTAAGAGGAAGAAAATTTTCAAGCGATGAAGAGTTGCAGGCGGCCGTCTTCAGTCATTTTGAGGATAAAAAATGTGATTATTTTTTTAAAGGTTTAGAGATGTTGATTCACAGATGTCAGAAGTGTGTTAGTATTCATAGTGATTATATTGAAAAATAAAATTGGTTGCGTTTCATTTCCTTCATTGGTTCATAGTTAGGCCAATTCATTATGGGACCGCCTACGTATGTATGTTCATAATGTACTATTATTATAATTATTTTATTTAGCCAATATCTTTTTTCAAATATTATGATAAAATACCACATAAGCCGTGGTAGAACATGCCTCCGTTATTGAATTGATTAAAAAGACGAATTGTTAATAAACTCTGGTTAAACTATTTGTGGCTTGAGGGCAATTATATAAGCGACTTTGAATGCTGCATGAACATTGCGGTTTACCCTTAAACTTTGAATGTTTTTAATGTTTTAATATGGCTGCACTTATGAATATACTGTATACCATCAGGTGTAGTGTGCGTTAATTTGTCACTATTACTTGTAGAAAAATCATCCAATGGACTTAACATTTGTGCTGGTCCGGTAGGTATCGTTCTGTCCTTCTCGGTAGCAAGTTTACTCCGGTTTAATCTAAGATCACTTCATCACTCTTTTTTGGAACATCCATTCCAGCCTATAAAAACTCACTGCTAAACATAGGCTCTCACAATACATTGTCTCCTAGATTTTGCCATAGTTGCCACGCTTATTATCAGGAAAATACTGGCGCTCATTTCCTGCTTCGGTTTCTCTCTGTCGCCTCTTACGACACCCACGATATGGGTTGATATTCTTACATCGCCACTACATTGGAACTTAACGAACATTATTGTAAATGGGTCCTTTTGTTTTTTAAATATACAATTGTATTTAATATTTGACTACAGCGCCACCTATCGGCTCCTAGCTTAGCTATGGACCATAACCTCGACAAAACAAACGTATCACAAACAGGCGCATCAACGATTACAACGAATATTTGCTCATAAATTGTCTTATATGGCGGATTCTGCCAAAGTTGCCACACCTAGCAGGCGGGTTAGTAATTGAGTGACCAAACCATGGCCGAGTTCTGTCTTCGATAGGCAACACAGATGATGGCATAAAAAGTTCCATTCCCTGAAGTATCACATCAGCGACAGATAAAGCAATAACTTTAGGATCATCCGGCGATAAGCAAACGTTAGGATCATCCGGCGATAAGCAAACGTTAGGATCATCCGGCGATAAGCAAACACGTCCCCAAAGGTAGGATGCAAAAAAGGCCGCAACCATTCCTAATCGGCCGGCTTATAGTGCCATACACGGCGGTAACCTGCAGAACGCAACCGGGTGAGTGGTAGCGTACTCCGGGTCAGACCAATGGTCCGAAGAGCCCAGAGGAGCCTTGACGGAGACCAGACATCCTTTCAGATGAGAATTTAGCAGAAAGTCCAACACGGAGGTGCATGATCCTTTTTAGTGGTAAAAGAATAACAAATACATCTGAGATTCGCGTAGGCGAAGTAACCAGTTGTGTCAGACCATGTATCAAGGCATTATAAGCATATTCACCCGCTTGATCGGTTAAACGGGAACCAAGCCTTTCAGCGTGGTGGGCGTTAAAATCACCTAGGATCACGATATCTGCGGATAGGACTCGTTGTAGCACGGACTTTGCAGGCATTTGGACGTGGTCGATGAGTCTGTCTGTGTCGGCATTACCGCTTCGGGACCTATAGAGGCACCCGTAGACGCGAGGATGGTCGCCGCAGTCTACGCGCAGCCATGGGATACACAGGTCCGTACCTTCAAGACTGCCGAGGGGTCGAAAACATATGTCCTCTCTGACGTATACGCAAACGCCTGGGGCACAAAGAAGTATTCTAATTTGTACCCCGGGTAAGAGAGATACGAAGTATCAGCCGGAGAGGACACCCGTGTTTCGGTTTGAAAGAACTGCCTGAATCGGCCTGCTTCGCCGTCTCCAGATGGTAGGGGACAGATTTTAAATTTGAATGAAGTCCCCTTATGTTGCAGATATTCACAGATAGCGTGGCAGAGGTCGCCTTTGTCTTATTGCTCCGCTTATACTGCTATAGAAAAATAATAGATAAATACAAATTCTTTACCTTGATAATATATTTTTATTTTATTCAAGCATTAAAATTACACAATTTGCAGTACGCAAAATAACGAAATTCGACACCCGCTAAACACGTGCTGTTAAAATTCGATCTCTATTGAAACTGAATACGTACATAATAAACCAAACAATTTATCAGTTCTTATAGAGGTTAAAATATTTACTTGAAACGAACTGCAAACATTACCAATTTTATGCCGTAATTACTAAAACGATAAATTGCATTATGTTACACGCTATAGATATATTTAAACAGTAACTTTAGTAATCATTTACATCATAATCGTTTGTTTAAGTGAGTTTATCGTGCTATACAAAGGTTTTAATACCTTGTAGTTAGTATATATTATATATATATATATATATATATATATATATATATATATATATATATATATATATATATATATATATTATGACATAAAAATTATTTAATATAAATATTTTATTCCGTACTACGATTTATCTATTGTAAGAAAAACGTGCGCCTTGCGCCTTCAATATATTAAATACAGGTAGGTTGCAACCTATATTTTTCCCATCGCTGGGCACTGGCCTTCTCTTATTATTTAAAGGATTATGGACCAACTGCTCCAGTGCTAGATGGCGAATCAAATTTCTTCGAAATATTTTTATTCCTCAGATAGAAACCTACATCCTCACTTCCTTCTTTCGTTTTCATTTCGGCACCGAGCACGTGGTATGTCTGCACTAAAAACTGCAATAAGCAATTTATTGGTAACACCGAGTATCGTTAATCGGGTAACATGGCTTGCTCACGTACTGTGAAATTTACGACGAACGTTTAGCCCACAACTCGGCTATACTCCAAGTTTCTACGTGTATTGAATGATCTCAAGTGGCATCTTCGTCGAGGTGTGGTAGGGTATGTCGAAAATCAAATTTAGCTGTGGAAACTCTGAACGGGTATGATTTTTCTTCAACAATAGTAATTTAATAAGTAAGTATATAATAGTCTTTACCGGTTAATGCACGATTCATGAACTGTTAAAAGCACTTAATACACTTCATTGCATTTTCTTTTTACTATCAAAATCATTAACACCATATCTAAGCGAAATGAACATTTTCAATTTTTTTTATCTATGTAGTGTATATCAGCATTGCATTGAAGTTATTTGACCTCCATCTACTAGGAATCTTTTATAATTGATAGTGTTTGTATTATTTTTATGAGTGAATATTTTAAGTAAATAAAGCATGATACGCAAAAACCGTGCGTGTAATAAGCCAAAGCGATTGAAATGTCACCAGGAATGGTTCACTAGTGTTAAACTATCTAATAATAATAAGAAGAATGAAGCGTTCGTCAAGATTATCTTTAGGTAAGAAATAAGAAAGAAGATCAGTAACATACCAGCGAGTGATGAGAATGATGGTGCGGTCGTCTCCGTTGTGCTGTATGCTGATTGCTAATACAATCAGCAAAATCGGCCGGCTGTTCTAGTGTCACTACGCTAGTGGGGTTTGAAGACCGACGATTGAGTGCTGTCATCATTTCTAAATCTTCTAGCTTCTCTTTAGATTCTTTACTTTTTGTTATCGCTGTAGAGGTAAGAAGTAAAATTTTAAAATTGCACAAATAGAACTGTCATCTCGTTTTAAAATAATTTTCCTGTCGTATATTCCTTTACTTGATCTTATCAGAGATTAAACTTTAAATGGGTATGAAAAGAAATAAGTCTGCTTTTTCTTCAATTTGTGGAAGGATGGAAAAGATTCTGGTGACCGAATGATAGCCAAAAACCGTTACTAATTTCAAGACTGAAGTTAAATTATCATTGCGAGAGTATCGCTTGTTCAGAGTGGTGAGTTTTAGGAAATCTTCCAACAAATGCTTGCCAGCTAGTGCACGTTAAAAGGCAAACAAAATTAAAACTAATGTCTACGGGATATTCACATATTATAAACATAATGAACTCTTATATAAACGCGAACATTAAACATTAAAATATTTTAATATTAGAGATATCATAGCACAAGAGTCAGTAATAATAGTTTGTGAGATTGTCACACATTGTGCGGTTTTGTATTTTTGCATTTATATATAATATGTCAGTCTTTACGTAAATCGCAGATTAATCCTTTTATTCCAAATAAACTTCAGTCAAACAACAAAACGGTCAAATGTGAGTCGGGTTCGGTCGGTTCGATGTCTATTAGGGTTCTGTACATAACATGAAGGTCACAGTTTACAAACCACATTATGAATTGATATTTTCAGTATTTATTATTTAAATACAGTATCAGATACATAATAATATACAAAAATACTAAATTCCTAATTAGTGATTAAAATAGACCTCATAAAAGAACTTCATTTTTGACGGCCGCCTAACCCCTAATTTTAAATAATAAGTAAAAAGAATAAAAAAAGCATTTGTAGATTACAATTACGTAAATACTCGATTATCGTTATCATCTATATCGATTCGATTTTATACTTCTCATGTTTAATTGCATAGCTACATTTTTCATTGGTGTGTAAATACAACTGTTAATTTTCTAGTTTACCTGACTCATAAACGAGCGGAGACAGTATAATCCAATGCGAAAGCCCTAGCCGTTAACTTGGACATAGCGAAGGCTTTCGATAGGGTTTGGAAAAAGCACTACTTTCGAAGCTTCCTTTCTATGGGCTCTCCGAGTTTGTGCAATAAGATCATATAAGTGTTTTCTTACAGATTGGAGCATCAGGGTCGTAGTATACATGCTCCGAATACAAGCCTAGTAATGCTGGTGTTCCACAAGGCTGAGTGGTATGCAGTTTCGTAGTCAATTGGAGGGGAAGGCTAAATTGGCCTCTAAAATGTTTGGCGTGCTCAGCAGAGCGAGACAGTACAGACGGAAAACTGTAACACAGAATATCTTAGTACAGGTTCTGCGCTGTCACAGTGGTCAATCATTAGTTAAGTAAGTGTTTAGATTATGTAATGCACTGTCATTTGAGCAATTGTGATTGGAAATAAACTATTATTTTACTTTGCAAGGCACAGGTTCGGCCTCACGTGGAATACTGTTCTCATTTCTGGACCGGGACACCCCAGTGCCAGTTCCTTTCACTTGACCGCATGCAGAGCGGGGGTCGATTACAAAGTTCTTTGTAATCGACCCCCGATTGATCGGCTCGATTCACTGGCACTGCAGATGTTGCATTTATCACGGGGAATGCTCAGAGGAATTGTTTGGATTAATTCCTGCCGCCAAATTCTACTCACGCACATCGCGACAAAACTCACGATACCATCGACACCACTTGCTTGGCATTCAACCACTATGAGATTTACTCGGATTTTTCTTCCTCGCACGACTTCTTTGTTCAATCGTTTACGACCAGCGATTTTATCGGACCACTACGACATAGGAAATCTACAATAAATGAGCTTACACCCCTTTTAAAAGGCCGGCAACGCACCTGCAATACCCCTGATATTGCAGTTGTTCATGGGCGGCAATAGTCAGTCAGTTCTATTCTTATTTGAATCGCATAGAATCGGCTAGCACCAGCTACTTTTACGGAACGAAGAAGTTAGTTTTTCCTCGAATGTCGCATACTTAGGAACTTTCCAAGAAAAACTTACTTCTTTTTAAAAGGCCGTAAACGCGCAATTTTCTTGTTACATTTGCTAATGGGCAGCGATAATCTATTCTAAATAAAAAATATGCATTTTGCTGTTCCAAACATAAAAACGAAGTAGTGTGAACCCGAATATTATTTCTGTATGTTACCCAGTTCTAAGAATAATAATTGAAGTAATAGCTTAAAGAGTTAGGACTAATAATGCTTAACCTGGTCCTGAGACACTATTTTAAGTAGGTGGCTCGATTTTCTATAGGATGCATTTCGAAGTGTGCGCAGGAATTGGACTATCGGAGCGCACCATCGGATCACCAGACGTTCGGCCAGTCATCACTCTTAGTTGTTGAATTACCACGCATTCGAACCAAACGGTTTGCTACGTCGTTCATCATGCATACAGCACAGGAATGGAATAAGTTGCCAGCAGGTGTCTTTTCATCCGATTACAATGTCAGTGTCTTCAAGGCAAGAGTGGATAGGCTTTTGTTAGGTCAGTGCGCTTCACCATCTTAGGCTAAGAATAATAATAAAAAAGGTAAATTTAACTAGAACGATGACTTTAATATTAATAATGTCCTCCAGACCGAATTTCGGTCACGGCGACCCGCCTCAACGGAGGCTAGCCATCGGCGTAAGACAGGATTGTAGTGCCCAAGTGTATGCGCAAGCACAGGTGCACTCTCTATTCCCTCACTCTCATAATCCGATGGGACCGTAAACCGACATGACCGGAGAGAGATCAGGCGCAGGACCAACGGCTTTACGTGCTTTCCGAGGCACGGGGGGTAAGACACCGCCAACTTCCTGACTCCGGGCAGCTACTGAGAATTTCTTGACAGGAAAACTCAATGATTGATCTTTTGGCCCGACCCGGGATTCGAACCCAGGACCTCATGATCAGCAGTCGCACTACTACAACCACTAGACCAACGAGTTTAATAATTGTTAATGAAAAGACATCCATAAATAACACCCCGCCGCGTCTACCTGTATCTATATATGTTCGTGCTAATCTCAGAATCTACTAACAGGATTTTTATTCTGTGTTCATTAATAAATAAACTGGTTAGCGAGGAACGTTTAAGTCCATAATTTATGAATATATAATGCAAATTTGCTAATTTTGTGATAACGATGTAATTAATACGTACATGACGTCTGCATAAATCGATAGTTATATTAAAGTAAAATATACAGGAAATTGTTTATCTCAAATAGCTTTTATATAATCGCGAAACTATATTTGTATTTATTACAATTTATTCGTAATAACAATAAAAGAAAGCTTTAAAGAGCCGTTGCTAGCGCTCCCTGTTAATTTCTCAGTACACAAACAACACAGGTTCGATCCTCGCCGGCATCAATGAAATTATTAATTACAATTTAAAGTGTTGATTTACCAAGCGCTCGACGGTAAAAGAAAACATCGTGAGGTAACCAGTCTCTCGCATGTCTGAGAAAATAGGGGGAAAATATAGCATCTTTCCCCTTATATGAGAAACAGAAACAGAAACTTTGGAAGAACCAGCAAGAAACCCAGCGGGTCTATTTTTTTCCTATAATAGTTTACAATCATGTTTACAATTAACAACACAAGACAAATTAGAAATAGCTTTGTAGCGATCACCCTTCCCAGGGGTGAAGTCCAGAAATGTGAAGTTCGACAAAACGTATTGGGGCAGCAGCGCGGCGAACATTTCCTTGCCCTAAAACCCTCCGAGAAATAATAGGCGGCCTGTGTCCAGCAGTGGAACGTATGTAAGCTGTAACTTTAACTTTAAAATACACACATAGTAAAAGAATTTTTACTGCAAACTTTGATGTTTCTAATAATGTTTATTTAAATCGGCGTAAAGACTATTTAATTAAAAAAAAATCACATACACAAAACATATCCCTTCCCCTTGGATTCAGTGGACATCGGATGTCTTTCTTTTACCATTTTATTCTAATTTAAAAATAGTATTTTTCAACGTCATATTAGTTAAATATATTGAGCTACCAGATTCGCCCTAATTGCGAAGACTGCTTTAGGTTTATTTTTATACCCACATAATATAATGTCAATACAGCGAGTACTCCACCAAATAATTAAGTGTATCTAGTAATAAAACCCGAATACAGTTCCAGAAAGTGATAATGAATGCAGTACTTTGACGAGAAGACAAAAAGACAGATTCCCGAGCCGAGTGAAGATTCGTTTTCATTAATGCAGAAATTACACCGTATATTAAATAAAACTATTATTTACGGATTTTATCGCGTTTAATTACTTTAATTTATTTTTATTATTATCCCGACGTTTCGGGTGCTTTACAGCACCCATGGTCACGGGGGGACTGAAATGTTTGACGTCCCAATGTCATTGCTGGCCCAGCTACCTTCAGTTTTTGAATATTAATTTTTGGTCCGATTTACGCAAAACGAACTTACAGTATCTTGAAGTCTTGCAGTGGTATGCTTGGGTTTGGGTTTAATTTTGTTAATTATAGGATCCCAAGCAGATGGCAGCACCCAACCATCTTCTCTATTGAAATTAGGATGTTTTTTAATTTCAATAGCCTCACGTATCATCCTTGGTAGGAATCGGTGTTCTTTTGCGAGGACTTGCGGTTTATCAAATCTGATGTAATGGTGGTGATGATCCTGAACATGTTCACAGACTGCAGACTTCCCGGAGCGTCGGTGCTTCACGTCAGCTATATGTTCTTTCACGCGGGTTTTTATGGATCTTTTTGTTTGACCTATGTAAGAGAGACCACATTCACAATCTAACTTGTACACTCCTGCATCTTATAGAGGGATATTACACTTGACGGATGGTAAAAATTGACTAATCTTCTTCGGCGGCTTGTAATATGTTTTAATGGAAGCTCGCTTCAAGATGTAGCCAACCTTGTCTGTGACTCCTCTGACATATGGTAGTACAGCAGGCACACGCTCGACTGTGGCCGGCTTCACTCGGTCACTGTGACGTAGGCGCGGGATCCGAAGCTTGTTGTTTTTCAACACTTGCTTGACATGCTGAAGTTCGGCGGCCAGATGTTTTCTGACACAGATCCCTCGTGCTCTCTGAAACAAAGATTTACCCACGGTAGCTAACTGTGAAGGATGATGGTGAGATTCACCATCATCGTAAATATCGGTTGGTACGGGTCTTTTTTCTATACACAGTGTGACCAATAGTGTTATCAGGATTTCGAATGACTAAAATATCTAGGAAAGAATTATTTGCCTCAAACTCCATTGTGACTTGTATTTTAGAGTTTATAGAGTTAAGGTAGTCTAAAAATGCAGTTACTTTGTCAGATGGTAAAATTGTGAAAGTGTCGTCTACGTACCGCTTGTAGAATCTTGGATTTACAAGAGCAGTAAGAAGGGCTTTCTCCTCGAAGTCGAAGTCCTCCATAAATATGTCGGCGACTACTTGCTTGTAGAACTCTTCCTTCCACAATAGATAGCCAGATGTGAGGGAATGTTTAAGTAATACTGCATATTCGGCAGGCATGTTGTTATCTTCTAGCTTCCTAGTTACAATTGAGATGCAGTCCTCAATTAGGTAGGCATGTGAATAGTGACTGAACATCAAAACTGACCATAGTTTCATTGTCAGCGAAATGTAGGTCTTTTATCTCACTAATAAAATGGTATGAATCCTTTGTGTGTGCTCTGGTATGTCCTCTCAGCTAGCTAGCTAGTGCTAGTATTTTTGCCAAGTGTTGTGCCAGCTTATAAGTTGGTGAATCGATCTGGCTCACTATAGGACGTAGTGGAGCGTTTGGTTTGTGTATCTTCGGCAACCCATACAACCCAAAAAAATACGTCGGAATAATAATAAAAATAAATTAAAGTAATTTAACGCGATAAAATCCGTAAATAATAGTTTTATTCAATGTGTAGTGTTCGCGTAAATTTAAGAAATCATTATAATCACACCGTATGTTTAACGATTTTAACAAGCAACAGCACCAAAAGATTAAAACTTTAATCACATAATGAGATCAAGCAACAAACTGTCGAAATCAGTGAGTCTGTTTTATTTCTATCTGCAAAATATGACGATGTTTTAAAGGAATTAGAACATATTAAATAAAAAAATAGTTTGAAAACATGTTGCATAAACTTTCTTTAGCAGAAAATAATAAAAACCTCTGGAACGTAATGCTAGAACCACAATGGTAGAAATAAAAAATATTCCAAGAACCCATTATAAAAATAAAAATGAACTTACTTCCTTGGTCAAGAAATTGGGAGAAATTATTAATATGAACATCCTCGACACCGACATAAAAGATATTTTTCGGCAAAAATCGTAAAATAAGGAGTTTAGCACAATAATAATCGATTTCATGAACCCATATCTAAAGGAGAATTTTATTCGGTCTGCCACAATGTACAACTTAAATAATAAAGCTCAACGCCTGAACTTTTAAATATTGAAGGATAATCCAAATACATTTTTATAGCCGAATACTTAAAACTAAGGGCAAAAATTTTACACCGGATTTGCCAGACAATTCGCGAAGGCCAACAACTACGATAA
Source organism: Parnassius smintheus behrii (assembly GCA_036936625.1). Taxonomy (NCBI): domain Eukaryota; kingdom Metazoa; phylum Arthropoda; class Insecta; order Lepidoptera; family Papilionidae; genus Parnassius; species Parnassius smintheus. The sequence continues at coordinate 28,966,163 of JAUPFT010000018.1, forward strand.
TTGCTGGACTTCTTATGGCAAAATATTATATCCACGCAAGAAAGACGGCATGCAAACAATCCATATTGAAAGTTAAGATCTATTAAAATTAAAGCAATGATGTATGTATGTTTTTATGTTATTTGATTTTAAATTATTGGTCTTAAGCTTTATTGTTAATTTTATATCAAACACTTATTAACCATTATATATATATATATATATATATATATATATATATATATATATATATATATATATATATATATATATATATATATATATATATATGTGTTACATGTGAGTTGCTTCACAAAAACTCTCCGATCACACTCTTAATCTCATGGCTGTCAGACGGGAGATGAGGCTGCAATCGTCAACAGATTTGACAGCATACAGGCAACTGAACAGACAGATCTCCAAATGCATGCGGCGAGACTTACGCAACTTTAATACTGCTCGTATTAAAGAAGCGATCGAGCGGAACCAGGGCTCCAAAGTCTTTGCCAGAGATCTGTCTGCCAGTAAGAGCCGACTGTCAAAGCTGAAGACTGAGTGTGGCAGCATCGTTTCCGGGGCACCTGAGAATTTGAGTGAGATTGAGAGGTTCTATGGGTAGCTGTAAACATCATCGTTAGAGCCACACGCAAGTGTGAGTAACGATCCAAGAGCAAGTCTTATCCGACACTATTCCGACGATATCCCGGACGTCAGTCTAAGCGAGATTAGAATGGCTCTCCAGCACCTTAAAAACGGCAGGACCCCAGGCGAGGATGGAATTACAGCGGAGCTTCTGAAAGCGGGTGGAACACCGGTACTTGAAGTCCTTCAGAAGCTCTTCAATTCCGTCCTCCATGGTGGCACTACTCCAGAGGCGTGGAGCAGAAGTGCGGTGGTCTTGTTCTTTAAGAAAGGCGACAACGCTCTCTTAAAGAACTACAGACCGATTTCCCTTCTGAGACGCGTCTACGTGCTGTTTTCGAGAGTCATTACGAATCGTCTAGCACGCATACTCGACGACTTCCAGCCTCCCGAACAAGCCGGTTTCCGAAAAGGCTTCAGTACCATAGACCACATACATACCCTGCGATAGATTGTACAGAAGACGGAAGAGTACAATCTGCCACTATGCCAGGCGTATGTGGACTATGAGAAAGCCCTTGATTCCGTCGAAATTTGGGCGGTGCTACAGTCCCTTCAGCGGTGCCAAGTTGACTGCCGGTATATCGAAGTGCTGAAGTGTTTGTACAGTGGGGCTACGATGGCTATCCGAGTACAGAACCAGAGCTCGAAACCTATCCAACTGCAGAGAGGTGTAGGACAGCGTGACGTTATATCCCCGAAACTCTTCACCGCTGCATTGGAAGACGTTTTCAAGCTACTGGACTGGAAAGGATACGGTATTAACATCAATGGCGAGTACATCACTCACCTTCGATTTGCCGACGATATAGTCCTTATGGCAGAATCGCTGAAGGACTTGAGCACTATGCTCAATGACCTCAATAGTGCCTCCCGACGGATAGGTCTTAAGATGAACATGGACAAAACAAAGATCATGTTTAATGTCCATGTCACACCTATGCCGGTAGTTGTTGGGAGCACTATGCTCGAAGTTGTTGACGAGTACGTTTACCTGGGACAAATAGTCCGACTAGGTAAGTCCAACTTCGACCGAGAGGTCAATCGACGGATTCAACTCGGCTGGGCAGCGTTCGGGAAATTACGACATATCTTCTCGTCAGGTATACCTCAATCTCTAAAAACTAGATTGTACAACCAGTGCGTGTTGCCAGTGATGACTTACGGATCTTAGACGTGGTCCTTCACTGCTGGCCGTATGAGGACGCTCAAGGTCAGCGAGCTATGGAGAGGGCTATGCTCGGAGTTTCTCTGCGTGATAGACTCAGAAATGAGGATATCCGCAGTAAAACCAGAGTGACCGACATAGCCCAACGGATTAGTAAGCTGAAGTGGCAATGGGCCGGCCATATAGCTCGAAGAACCGATAACCGATGGGGAAGAAAGGTTCTTGAGTGGCAGCCTCGTACCGGTAGGCGTAGTGTAGGGCGACCCCCCACTAGATGGAGTGACGACCTGGTAAGATATGCAGGAAGTCGATGGATGCTGGTGACTCAGGACCGTGCTTTGTGGAATTACTTGGGGGAGGCCTATGTTATATGTACGAGTATGTATGTACGAGTGGACTTGTGAAGGGCTGTAATGATGATATGAGTTGCTTTACGTATACTATTAGAATTAAGAGAAGGATTTACCAAACGTTTTATTCCTAAATTTAAAATATATATTTAGTTCTAAAGTATTCATGCACCTTAAAATTAAGTTTTAAATAAGTTTTTTTACATCGAATTCATGATGATAGGTTGCACTTGTTAAAAAAATATTACAAAAGGCGAAAATATAAGAAATATTATTAACGATCTAGATACAATAAAAAACTCATCCTCTTCATACTGCGATATAGAACGCTGCTATAAACATATTACAACTAATTGCTATCAGCCCTTAAAACTATTAACGCAGTATGTGCGCAGTATTAGAAAAAAATCAATTTAATTACATACACAAAAATCAAATTACATTACTAACAAGGTCTAAATTAATTTTGACATATTAATTGCGACTAAAAGTTGGTTACAAAGTTCTCAAATAATACCTCCTATTGAAGGCTACAGTTACACGCTAAATAACAATACGCAAAATGAGGGTGTGATAATTTATATATCAATTAATGAACCAAACTTCATCAATGCTGTTTGCTAGGTAATCTAAATAACGACACAATAATTGTGGCACTTTATACGCCTCCTAGTCAAAAAGACGTTACAAAGCTTATTGAATCTCTTAATTATTTATTACAGACAATATGTTGCTATAAAATATAATAATAGCATGCGATATTAATATTGATTTTTTTTAAAACGATTTTTTTAAGACGACGACACCAGGATTTTCTCCTGTATCGTGGGGGCAGGACAAACATCCAGACAATTACTTGTAGGACAATTACTTGTAGGACTCGAACCCGCGGCCCTTAGCGCTGTAACTCATTGCTAAGCCATTGCACCACGGAGCCGTCTGTATTTCATATAGTTGTGAACAGCGCGTTTACGTATATGGCGCGATACTCATGCTGAAAATTTCTTAAACTAGTTAGCGTCATTTAGTATCCTTTCTGCGCATACATTGCCCACTCACAATCAAACCTGCCTGGATCATATTATGTTAAAAACGAATTACAAAGCAATCTTCCCAGACAACAATTACGGATCATGACTGCGTTATCTTGTTTACGCATTAAAAAATAATGAATATTTCACTAATTTGACAGAAAAAAAAATTACTAAATACAATAATGTATACTTAGAAATAAAAAAAAACACTGACCTTACACCAATTTTAACATATTTGATGTTAATGTTGCGGCTAATTTTTGTTTGTGAATTTACAATATTCGCTATCAAATATTATAAATTCACAAACAAAAAATTCACAACAATTAACATATAACGTAGAAAAATCGTAAGAAACCATGGATAACACCAGGAGTCTTAAGATGCACAAGAAATGGGGATAATCTCCATAAAAAGGCCAGAAAACAGCCAAATAATGAAGTCTTAAATTTAACTTATAAACGATACAGAAATTTCTGTAATAAACTATTAGATAATATTAAAAGATAATATGAAAAAAATGAAATAGCTAAAGCAAGCAAAAATACTAAATTATTTTGTTAAACCATAATAAAAGGTAACATACTCAAAGAAAACTAAAGGCACACCGACCGAATTGTTATCAATACCTATCAGAAGACCCAAAAACCTGAGTAAATAAAATAAACACACACTTTTGTCTTACAGTTCATAATTTTACGGTACATAATTTTGTCCTACATTAACAAATGTAGGACAAAATTTAGCTGAAGAGATCACTCAATTTAAAAAAAATTATTCGTACAGAATAGACCCCTTTTCAAAATCTATTGTTTTGCTGCTAAGAGATGAAAAGGAAATCGAGCTACTTATATCGAATCTAAAGTCAGGCTGTACAGTAGGATTGGATAATATCTCAGGTGATCTGCTTAAACATAACAAGAAATTACTTAGCAAGCCCAAAAATCACATTTTTAATTTAGCTGTAAACACTGGCAAGTTTCCAACAATTATTAAAAAATCGATTACTATACCTATTATAAAGAGTGGAGATAAACATTGTTAAAACAATTACAGTTGGAACTCGACCAGGTGCACTTTCTGTGGGGCCACTTCTGGAAGAAAGAATTCATCATAAAGAGTCCCTCTTTCTCCATGAAGTCGACCAGCTGCTGGTCCCTTGGGTTCCGCTGCCCTATCCCAACTTTCCCTACCTTCAGCTCACCGTTCTTTCTTGCGCCATGTTTTGCGTTGAAGTCTCTCTCCCATTAACACCATATAATGGGTTTTTGAAGGAATACATGGCTCTAGAAATATTCTCATACATTTCTTCCACCCGGGATGTACCGAAGTTGGTACGTAAACCTGCCTGTACGACCTTCAGCGAATACCGCTTAGTGATTCTGAGTACAAGGTACGAAACCCTCGACGGCACACTCCCAATCTTTACAACGTTGTTAACGAGAGACTTGTGGACGATAAGCCCAACACTTCCTTGGGTCAGATGGTCGCCCTCCCGGTGATAGAACAAGTTACCGGATTCGAGAATCACCGTGTCCTCCCCCTCTCTTCGGACCTGGGATAATCCTACAATATTCCCGCCCAACTTGTCTATCTCTTCTTCCAGCTCCAGGATCTTCTCGTCAGTCCTCAAGGTGCGTGCGTTGTATGTTGTCAACTCGAGTCGTCTTAGGTGGCAACCGAACTTCGACTTCGAAATTCTTAGCACCCCCTGCCCCGCCGTTACCATGGTTGGCACCGTAGCCAGGAATAGCAGGGCCGCCGGAGGGGCCGTTTATTTGTGGCGATGCTCATGGGGGGTAAATTGACATAGTTGACGCTTGGCGAGCGGGTTGGCAACCGCAGTTTTTTTTGTTGTACAGTTGTTGTTATCAGGAAGATGCTGCTGCCCATCTCCTGCCTGTGTCCCTCTGTCGCCTTTTACGACACCCACGGGAAGATATGGGGTAGTGGATATTCTTAACCGCCACTACACGGCAAACTTGGTAACACCGACCAACTCGGTCAGAAATGTCAATATAAAAAACTCGGACGATAAATTTACTGACTGTGCAAAATAACACACAATCGTGCTTACCCAATAATGGTATGCTATATCATATCGTAAAAATATAACACAAACGGCCTAACGCGGTTGCGGAGTGGATCGCATCGGCAAATGAGCTGCGCTGTCGATCGGGGTACACGAGGCAACGTGTTACAATAGCAATGGTGCATGTTGTGTCATGGCGAGTGGTCATCCTAAACTTTTTTTTAATGCTGGTATTATATCACTGGAGTTTTGAGATTAAATTTTTGGTTATTTATGTAACATTTCAATATTTAAGTGGTTATTTCTACTTACATTTGATTAAGTTCGAATAATTTTAACTATCTATACCAATTTGAAGTATAAATAATAAATATCATCAAAATGAGAAAAATGTGATAAAGTACTATATTAATAATAGTAAACGCTATGAAAGCTACTTTACATCTTTAGGGAAATTAGTAACTAAGTAAAAATCCGTAGTAAAAAGTAAAAACCTGCGTAAATTATTCCAACTACGATTCTAGATGACATTTATAGGAACAATATTATTGTGTTAAAAAATATTTTTGTCCAAGAAATTCAATTCGTCGTGTATTTCTTGTTCAAAAACAAGTTTTGAACAAGAAATACATAATCTACTAAATTACAATAGATAGTCAAATTTATTTTTATTTGTGAATACAGTTTTTCGTAAGACACAGAAAAAATTTTTAAAAAACTAATTACGATCGCTGCATTCAAACGGCTATGGGTTCATATGTACACAAATATCGTATCATTAAATCTAAATTTACGTTAATGCAAGTTGTAAATTAATTATTCCATTATATCATTTATGTTATAATTATATTGTATATTTATGTTATTTATAATAATTCGTTAAATTTAATATTAAAAAATATACGATTATAATGTCATTATAGTATATTATTGATATGCGACGCTTAAATATTTATTAATGGAGAAGAGGTATTGAGCGTAATAATAAGAAATGTCAGTAAATAAGAAAAAAAATGACTCGACAAATGGTACAGAACATCGTCGTAATACATGCAGAAGTGTCCACACATATGTTAATTATTATTAAGTAATTACATATTCAATAACTACAGAAACTTTTCAGATTCAGATTATTCGTATAATTTGCTAATGTTTTTGAATTTTTAGTTTATCAGCATATTTATAATCTCCTGTCTATCAAACGGCACGGTTTAATGGCAAGGAGGTGAACGAGCATGATTCTTTTTAATTATTTAGATGACATTGCACTATCTTTATTGCACATTTATGTTACATGTAATAGTTTTAAAATATATATTTTTACTTTTATATATAGTTACTGGACTGGAAAGGATACGGTTTTAACATCAATGGCGAGTACATCAACCACCTTCGATTTGCCGACGATATAGTCCTTATGGCAGAATCGCTGGAGGAACTAAGCGCTATGCTCAATGACTTCAATAGTGCCTCCCAACGGATAGATCTTAAGATGAACATGGACAAAACAAAGATCATGTTTAATGTCCATGTCACACCTATGCCGGTAGTTGTTGGGAGCCCTAAGCTCGAAGTTGTTGACGAGTACATTTACCTGGGACAAATAGTCCGACTAGGTAAGTCCAACTTCGACCGAGAGGTCAATCGACGGATTCAACTCGGCTGGGCAGTATACCTCAAAACCAGAAAACGAAATTGTGCAACCAGTGCGTGTTGCCAGTGATGACATATGGAACTGTGACGTGTTCCTTCACTGCTGGCCGTATGAGGACGCTCCAAGTAGCTTAGCGACCAATGGAGAGGGCTATGCTCGGGGTTTCTCTGCGTGATAAACTTAGAAATGAGGATATATGCAGTAGAACCAGAGTGACCGACATAGCCCAACGGATTAGTAAGCTGAAGTGGCAATGGGCCAGCCATATAGCTCGAAGAACCGACAACCGTTGGGGAAAAAAAACGATTTTGTGTGAAATTTCACAAATAAAGCGCATAGCGAAATAAAATTGTTCGTAACTACGCAACCAAAACATTTAATGAGCCTGATGATATACTTGATACGGTATTCTTAGAACTATTATTCTTAGAAACGAAAAAAAATATTAAAAACTGTTACAATGGTAACGTCAGGAGGAAATTTCCTCCTGTCCTGTCTGATATCAAACTTAAAATATACATATTGATAGTATAGAACGGGTCCAAAAGAAATTTCTTCAACAAAATAAACCATTTCAGGTTACCTTGAGAAAATTATAGAGACACAATTCGATATTTTAAAATGTAAACCCTAGCAGAGACTTTAGTTACTATTACTAATGCCCGGTTACTATAATCAAGGAACGTTACGTTCTCCATACGGCCAGTACAATTAGATTATAAATATACGTAAAACCCGTTACTAACTAGCCGTTAAATATCTTACGAAGACTTAAAACTTACGAGTGGGGAATCTTCATGGAACGGACTACTAGGCAAATGTATGAAGATAACTCCTTAACTCCTAAAAGCTGTCAGATTTAATTTTAGATGACGTGCACTAAAGCTAACATAAGCAACAAAAGTGACCACACTGCTAATACGCTTCGAGTTATCAAACTATATAGGCAAGGATGAATCATCAGAATGGCAGCTAAGGAGTGTACGTACATTTAGGTATGCTATCCGACACTGCAACTTTATATTTAAAAATGCACTACGTCGGATTTACAAAACCAGCGCAGCGATTGACACCTAACATTATTCAACAAAATATTTACTGATGACCAAGAAAAAGCACTGAAAGAATGTATCAAAGAATGTGTATTAAAATTTAATGGATTATCCACTAAAGACCTTGCTTATCAAATTGGCAAATTTAAATAATATAAAAACTCCCAAAGGAATCTGAATTTATCATTGAAAACACCAGAAGTCCAGACTTGCTCGTCCCACCGCATATAGCAAAGAGTGGATGGTTGTGGAGATGGAATGACGTAAGACTTGCAGGACGTCGACGGATGCATTTGGCTCAGAAATGTGCTTTGTTGGCATTCCTTGTTTTATGGCACAGGTTTTATGGGCTGAAAGAACGATAATTATTATGAGACTGATAGTTATTAATAAAGTTACTGATAATAAAATAAGCTGGATAAGCCAATTTTTTGTGTTTAATGATCGTTTTGTTGATTTTATAACTATTCAAAGGTTTAATTTATTGCTTAAGTTTCTTTTACTTTATTTAAACTCATTCAAAATAACAGTAAAATAGTCTGTATTAAAGTAAACTAATAATACGAAGGTTATTTTTTATAGGATAAGGGTAACAACTCGGAGTTTCTCTGCATGATAGACTCAGAAATGAGGATATCCGCAGTAAAACCAGAGTAACCGACATAGCCCAACGGATTAGTAAGCTGAAGTGACAATGGGTCGGCCATATAGCTCGAAGAACCGATAACCGATGGGGAAGAAAGGTTCTCGAGTGGCAGCCTCGTACCGGTAGGCGTAGTGTAGGGCGACCCCCCACTAGATGGAGTGACGACTTGGTAAGACATGCAGGAAGTCGATGGATGCAGGTGGCTCAGGATCGTGCTTTGTGGCATTGCTTGGGGGAAGCCTATGTTCAGCAGCGGACTTGTGAAGGGCTGTAATGATGATGAAGATGATGATGAAGGGTAACAAATGAGCACACAGTCCACCTGATGGTAAGTGGTTACTGTGGCCCATAGACATCTACATCTATACTTGATTACGAATCAATATACAGATACGTTGTCAACCGTAAGGTCTAAGATGGAATGCCTCGTTTCCAGTAAAAAGGGTCTCCGGTGCACTCTACACTCTGTACTTACCATACGAAACACAGTAGCGTTGAGCTGCTATTTGACGCTGGTATTCTGTGAGAGCGTGGCCCTTCCCCGGTCGAGTCGACCCATTCAGGCTACAACTATACCAGTAATATAGCTACAGCATGGCTCTACGACGTCAAAAATATAAATAAGTTATAAACAAGAAGCACTGTTTTATTTATGTAACAACAAAATCATTGCATAAATTACAAAATAGTACTATTGATCCTATCTCATTGTTAAATATAGCTAGGCTCATAGTGTACCAATTTATGTATACAATGGATCATTTCCCATTTTTTTTAAAACCTTAGTCTTGAAATATCTATAAATATTTTAAGAAAAGTAATAACGCCAGTCTTTAGAAAATTAAAATTGCTATCTTCGACTAAAAACTAATATCTAATATCTTAAAAAAGAGCGGAGTTACTTAGTTTAAAATTTAAGCGGCTCATTGTCAAGGTAACCTATCCAAGGTTACCTTACTGGTATTCTTTATGTTGACTCAATTGGAAAATTGCTTCAAATGCGTCTAGATACTTAATCAATATTTTATACAATCGTATAATATATTAAAAAACTACATACATAATAAATACACTTTATTCAACCGTATTATTACCGTAGTATATTATTACAGTATTAGCATCCATAATTATCGTGTTGTAAAATAGGTACTCTATTGTGATAGAAATAAACTAAGATCGGAACTAACATCGAAATTACATTGGAGGTTCACACCCTTCTGTTTAGCGCATGAAAATAATTTTTATCAAATAGTTTTAGAAAAAAACCGGCCAAGAGCGTGTCGGGCCACGCTCAGTGTAGGGTTCCGTAGTTTCCCGTCCGTCACAATAAGTGTTCCTACTTATGAGTTTAAAGGTGGGTATCCATTATGTTCGCGCTCCAGCAGCGCTCCGCGCTCCTGCAACTGCTCCCGGTAGTGGGTACTGTTGTTTCCATCCAAGTTCAAAATAATTTTCCTAGAAAGTCCTTATAAAGTTCTACTTTTCAGATTTTTTTCATATTTTCTAAACTTATGGTTCAAAAGTTAGAGGGGGGGGGGACACATTGTTTTTTACTTTTGGAGCGATTATTTCCGAAATTATTGACATTATCAAAATATGATTTTAGTAAACCACACATTTTTAAAAACCTTTCCAACAATATATCACAAGTTGGGGTTGAAATTAAAAAAAATCACTTCCCACTTCACATATAGGGGGGCTACCCTAATAAAACATTTTTTTCCAATTTTTATTTTACCACTTTGTCGGAGTGATTGATACACATATTGGTACCAAATTTCAGCTTTCTAGTGCTAACGGTCACAGAGATTAAGCGAGGACGGACAGACGGACAGACAGACATGGCGAAACTATAAGGGTTCCTAGTTGACTACGGAACCCTAAAAAGATAATGTTTTTATATACATATATATTAAAGTTTATAATAACTTTTAACTATTCATGAAGGAAATACATTATAAATTGATTAAAATTACCATCATATTTAATTTTCGTTCCGCGATATATTTGTTTATATACCGTTTGATAAAATATAATTTACATCCAGTAAGCGAAGAGCGAAGGTTGTCGATGTTAATTGAAACCAAATAGCAAACAATCAGTGTAATGGTCATGTACTACAGTACAATATTAGGACATATAAGTCGCCAAAACGAACGACGAAATTGAAAGAAATGACAAAGAAATTAGACCGTTTCGAAGGACTTCGTTCGACTATAGATGTTAGTAGTTAGTTAACATAATAAAAAGTTGCTCGTACAGGGCAACGAATACGAGGGCGGCACTGAAAATTTCGGAAATCAAGGAAGTGACACAACATTACTATTTAAAAATTTATTTATTGCTTTTCGAAGTATTCTCCGCGAAATTTGACACATTTTTCCATACGATGGAACCAATCATTGAAGCAACCATTCCATTCGGAAGTTGGGGTCTCCAAAATGGCCGTTTTGTAGGCGTCCACAGCTTCTTCAGGTGATGAAAATCTCTATCCACGCAATTTATTCTTTATTTTAGGGAAAGTATAGAAATCATTAGGGCTTAGGTCGAGGCTGTACGGCGGATGGTCTAATAATTCTATGTTTTCTTGCTCTAAAATCTCTTTTGTTCTGTGTGCGGTGTGAGAACTAGCATTGTCGTGATGGAGGATGATGCTGCGGTTGCAGTTCTCTTTACGGAGTTCAGAAACGACCTGTGGCAAACAAATGCTAGCATACCATTCTGCATTAACCATTCTTTGTCCCTCAAGAGGAATAGTTGTAACATGGCCGGTTTTGGAGACCACCATTTTTGTTGCAACACTCCGTGAACGAACAATTTTTGTTGGCTTTAACTCATTTTCGAACACCTAAACTCATAACTGGTTTTTTGTTTCGGGTTCGTACGCATATATCCAGGATTCGTCACCTGATACGATGATGTACATACAGCATTTGAGGATCCTGCGTGGAATCTTTCGAGAGTTCTGATGCACCAAGTAACGCGAGCCGCTTTATGCTCTTCACAGAGCGAATCTTACACCTAATTGTTCATGCAAGATTATTTGTATTTGAATCATGCCAATGTCTAAAGTTGCCTGAATTTCGCGGTATGTCACATGTCGATCTTCCTCAATCAGCTTACGCACAGCATCAACGTTTTCTTGGGTGACTGCAGTTTTTGGACGACCTTGACGGGGATCATCACCGAGCCTGACACGTCCACGTTGAAAGTCAGCAAACCAACGATAAATTGTGGTTTTGGATGGGGCTTCATCACCAAATGCAGAAATCATCCGGTCAACACACTCTTTTTGTGTTAAACCACTTCGAAAGTCATAATAAATCATCGCTCTCGAACTTTCTCGAGTCAATTCCATTTTCTCAACGACTAAACAAGTTTGACAAAACCTTATGACAAGACCGAGAATCTTTTTTTTAAATAAATAAATGATATTCGATTTTTAAAACCAAGGAGTTTTCAATTAAAAAGATTTTAATATGACAGGAACAGTAGAAATATTCCATTCCCGATACTTTTAGTGCAGCCTAGTAGCACTTGTTACCAACCAATAACAGTTGTTTATATACAGTAACCAGGCATAAGTCAACTAAGCTTAATGTTTGTTCATAAAATAGTAAACTGAGCACCGTCTTCTTTCTTAGTAAGTAAATTCTCACTTATTGCATCAAATGACGAACTCAAATAGAGAACTTCGGAATCATCATCAATCATCATGCTTCTCAATTTCACTCAAAATCTCAAGTGTCCCAAAAGTCATGCTACCACACTTGGTCTCTGGCAAAGATTGGAGGCTAGCGGAATGCTCAATCGCTTCTTCAGTACGAGCTGTATTTAAGTTGCGTAAGCCTGATTGCATACATTTGGAGGTATGTCTGTTCAGTAGCCTGTCATAAATATTAAAGACTGAAAACTGCTGCTCTATTTCCAGTCTAACCATTGCCATGAGTGTGATAGAAAAGTTTGGGTTCTTTTACGATATATTTTGCAGAACTTAGCTCCAACCGCATTGACAGTTTCCTCGAATTTGTCATTGCAATATTTTAAGCATTAAAACGATTATGTAATTCGAGTTAAAAGTTAACGGAGCTTTGGATTAGAGCACAAGGGGAATGAAGAAATAACTTCATTAAACATGACCCCTTCGACTTAACGTTAAGGTGTGCCTCTCACAATTCGGTAATCACTACAAGTTGACATCACTAAACAGTTGCCAGGTTGTCATAATGAAGTCAATCTCATTTTTTGTCGAACCGCCGGGGCTCGTCTAAATCCACTTTTAGTGAGGCTGAATCTTGTGCTGAAAGAGTTCATCATAAAGAGTCCCTCCTTCTCCACGAAGTCGGCCAGTGGTTGACTCCTTTGGGTTCCATTGCCTTATTTCGAAATACACCTACCCTTCAGCTCAACATTTTTCTGCTTAGTTTTGCTAGGCGTTGTCCGTATGTAAGTCTCCAGCGTCAAATAGCAGCTTAATGCTGCTGTGTTTCGTATGGTGAGTGTAGAGAACCGGAGACCCTTTTTACTAGAAAAGGAGGCGTTCCATCTTAGTCCTCAAGGACAACGCATCTGCATTTTGATTCGCAAACGAGGATAGATGTAGATGTCTATGGGCTACAGCAACCACTTGCCATCAAGTGGACATGTGCTCGCTTGTCACCCTTTTCCAAAGTTTTTAAAAAAAAATTACCCCAGCGCAACTTGTCCCCTTCTTTCAACTCTAAGATCTTATCGCCAGTCAGTAAGATATTTTACTCAGATGACATGCGTTAAAACTTTGCTAACCGAGCATTCACCAAAAATTCATAACAACATCTGCTCCGCCGTTACCATGGTCACCGGGCATACCCTACTACGGTGGGACCATCGCTTGAGCTGCCGAGGGCTGGAGGCAATTTTGCCACAGTTAGAGGATCAGTAGTCAGAGTCAGAGGAGAGGAGTCAGAGGTAATATTGCCACAGTTGCCATGCATGATAGGTTGGTTGGGTACCACAGATTTTTTTAATGAGCTGTTATTAAGATGTTGTTGCCAATCTCCTGGTTTATTTTCCTCTTTCGCCTCTTACTTCACCCCCGGAACGACATGGGGTAGTTGATATTCTTACTCCACCACTACATGATCAATGTACAAACCAGGAGATGGACATCAGCAAAGAATTTAAAAAAAATTGTAGTAGCCAACCCGCCTGCCAAGTGTGTCAACTATGGCAAATGTCTCCGTATGAGGCAATCTATTTATTTATTTACTGAATCTACTAGCGATTTTATATAACATATGTTCTTAAAGTATATACATTACATGCACTGGGTATGTAAAACATTTAAAGGTAAACACTACATGCTTTTTTGCTAGTATCACTGAATAAAACTAAAAGTGAGTTAAAAAACAGCAACAAACCGAAACCAGAAATAAACAAACAAAAAAGATATAAAAGAAATTGGGAAACAGCATGCAAAACCTTATCAATTTAAACAGTTTGAAAGAAATTTAATTTAAGACTAATAATTAATTGGACTGCGTTATGTACGAATGAATTAAGCGACGAAATCGAAAAAAAAATTGAATGCAGATCGACTATAGATATGATAAACTATGTATTCAGCTATTCTTATGTTCAAAAACCACTCTTACGGCCTTGTAAGGGGTTGAATCAAGCGAGATTTCCAACTTTGTTAGTATTTGCACACACATTCACTTTGTATTAAAAAATTATGCTTCAAAGTAACGGTTACAAACAGTTTTCAAATTACATAAATGAATTGACGAACATACACTATAAAGATAATTCGGTTTTACCTTTTGATTTAACTCTTTTTAAACCGCAGCATCGAATTAACCACCTAAATGGTATTTAATATGTTAATGTGCATCACCATTCACCACACGCGCAATCCTTCAACTTTTCGAGAATGAAGCGCCAAAGTCTGGGTGGAAGAAATAGCAGTCAAGGGAGCACAAGAAGTAGGCTCCACTTTACGCAAACATATATCTTTAAATCTAGACTCAAAAGTCAAAGAACTCATCTTGTGTTCAGACTCCTGTGGAGGCCTGAACCGAAATATTAAGACGGCATATGCAATTTGCATCGAAAACTTCATGTTTTAGGGTTTTTTCAAGGGCGACAACGTAGCAATGTGAGCAGATTATTTGCAGAAAATTACGGGCTTAGGAAGATGAAATCTTTATTTAGTGCACTACAACGGAAAACCATAGTTTTAAATGACGGTTTTTTTAGAGTGAACACAATCCATCCATGGCGTTTTACGAAAATATGCATCAGAGTTATCTTTCGGGTCGCATACAACCATTATTATGAACTAAAATTATTATTAATATTATAAGTGTATATATTGGAATAACATAAACATAATTAACATAAGGTCAATCGTAAAAAACTTCTCCACGCTCGAACAATGTATACTTACCGCTAATAAAAACATAGACGTCATTATTCTAACGGAGGCTAACATAACGGGTAGTATTAGTTGCTTGTATCATATAAATGGTTACCAAATGTTCACAGCCCTAAGAAAGACAAGAAAGGGCGGTGGTGGTATCATCATATACCAGGCGGTCCCATAATGAACTGGCCTGATATAGTTCAACGCGACATGTCGCTACATGTTGTGTTGCATTAAATAGTACGTTTATCGTGCACTTAATATAAGAAACATGCATCGACATGAAATGCTTAGTCTTAGTTTAACAGGCATTTGAATAACGAGAGTCGCGTATTTTTTCAAAATGTCTAAAACTGAGTATCGAAGTGTCATAAAGTTTCTGTTTAAAGAAGGTTTATCCCCTGCCCAAATAAAAGAATGATTGGATGGCGTGTATAAGGAGTCTGCCCCCTCCTATAGCACAGTGAAAAATTGGGTGAAAGAGTTTCGCCTCGGGAGAGAAACCGTCGAAGACTTTGGCCACGACGGTCGACCTGTGGAAGTGCTCACTCCCGAAACGATTGCTCTTATCGAAGAGGAGGTTCTGAGAGACCGCCGTTTGAAGATTAGAGAAATTGCAGCAAGGCTTGGGTCTCGTTGCCGTGAGATTTCCCGCTGCAGTGTCTGATAGTAAAGTCGTATTCCTGTTGCTGCTGGGCGGTGCTGTTAGCCGCACTTCTTCTCTGAGACCGTTCAGCTTCCCTTCCTAGGGTGTGCTTAAAGAGTACCGTTCATCGCGCGATCCATGAACATATTCACATGAAAAAAGTGAGTGCAAGATGGGTACCGAAACTTCTTTCAGCGGTACAGAGACAGGAAAGAGTGCGCTGCGCTTCGGAGTTTTTGGACCTTTGTGGCGAAAATCCAAAGACTGCGATCGAGCGGCTAGTGACTGGTGATGAAACTATGATCTTGTATTATGATCCACAAAGCAAGCGCGAGTCAATGGAATGGCGTTATAAGGGTGAAAAGCCCCCTAGAAAGGCAAAGGTGCAACAATCGACTAAAAAACTGATGTGCACAATATTTTGGGATTTTCAAGGCATTTTGATGGTGGATTTTAAAGAACGTAATACAGTCGTGAACGGCGAATATTATGCTTCTTTAATATATAAATTACGAGACAAGATAAAGGAAAAACGAAGAGGCAAGCTGTCTAAAGGTGTCCTGTTGCTCCATGACAACGCCCCTGTTCATACCGCTGGTGTTTCGAAGGATGCAGTTCGTCAATGCGGGTTCACAGAAGTTCAACATCCACCTTACAGTCCAGACATGGCCCCGTCCGACTATTATTTATTTCCAAATTTAAAGCGGGACTTAAGAGGAAGAAAATTTTCAAGCGAGGAAGAGTTGCAGGCGGCCGTCTTCAGTCATTTTGAGGATAAAAAATGTGATTATTTTTATAAAGGTTTAGAGATGTTGATTCACAGATGTCAGAAGTGTGTTAGTATTCATGGTGATTATATTGAAAAATAAAATTGGTTTCGTTTCATTTCCTTCATTGGTTCATAGTTAGGCCAATTCATTATGGGACCGCCTACGTACATAAGTAACAAACATAAATGTAACATAATAACAACAAAAACTACACATTTTGAAAACATTTTACTAAATATCACCACTCATTTTAACTATACTGCGAACATTTGTGCAATTTACCGTCCCCCGAGTTGTAGCAAAAATCACTTTATCGACGAACTCAAATCTATCAAAAAATGCTCAAAATCTATTGACTTATACTTACTAGGAGACATTAACATAAACCTGAAATCGGAAAACCCTATAACTCATAAATACAATAATATGCTGCACAGTTTGGGCCTTCTATGTGGGATTACAGCACATACTAGGATCGAATTATGTAATAAAAAACTAAGTAAATCATGTATAGATCATATTTACGCTCGATCCCGCACACAAGACCTATACACTGCAGCAGTTGGAACAACACTAGCCGATCATCGGACTATAATACTGGCTTGTCTTGGAGCACGTACACAGGCTGTCTCAAAATATAAAACTTGCATTAATAACCAAAAGCTATTTACGTTATTAGAAAAAATTGATTGGGAGTCTACGTGCAATATGACATGCCCAATTAATATGTACAATTCTTTATACATAAACTTCATGGATTGTTATAGAAATTCGGCTTACACTGTAAAAATTAAAACAAATAATACAAGAAATAATAACTGGATAAATAAGAAAATTATTAGAGCATGTGAGTATAGGGACGAGTTATTTTTAAATTGGATAAAAACACTAGTAATTCAGTAAAAAAACTACAATATAATAAGGCTAGAAACTACGCAAATAAGCTAATTAACAAATCTAAAAATAAAAATAAAAAATCTGAAATTATTTCAAATAAACAAAGCTCTAAAAATCTTTGGGAGATTTTAAATAGGCTGACGGGCAAGATTAAGTCTTCAATTGATGATGCACTTCATAATTATTTTGGTAATAATGGCTGCACTAGTAAAGACATTGCGAACAAATTTGCTAGTACATTCAACAATAGTATGAAACAAATAATTCCGAAATGTTCGGAATTATTGCTTGACAAAGCAATCTATGAATCTACTGCAAATGTAACCATGCGATTTATCCCTGCCGATTCATGCCATGCCAATAAGCAGTAACAAAGCCCCTGGGGCAGACAGGATAAGAGCTATTGATATAAAGCTGCTGTGCGGAAAAATCAAAACAGTTATTGCTAAGTTAATAAATGCAAGCGTTATTACGGGCAAATATCCTCCCCTACTAAAAAATGGAATCGTTCGACCAATATACAAAAAAGGTAGTAGGACTGAGTATGAGAATTATGGACCAATAACGATATTACCTACCATAGACAAAATATTCGAAAAATATATAAGCGCACAAATCAATAGGTATTATGAAAGTAATAATATATTAACTAGCAAACAATATGGTTTCCATCCTCAAAAGAATATCTCACAACTACTTTCTGCATTCACAGACAGTTTGTACACGCATATTGACTCTAAAGAGCACATTCTAGTCGTTTTCATTTAGCAAAGCTTTTGACACTCTAAGACACAACAAATTAATTGAAAGCTTAAATGATAGCGGAATTAGAGGAAAATTAATAGTGTGGTGTGAAAATTATCTCCATGAAAGATCTTATCGAGTAAAAATTGGTGATGCTCTTAGTTTCCCTGTCCAGGTAACTGAAGGCACAGCACAGGGCTCAGTTCTTGGACCTTTACACTTTCTCACCTACGTAAACAATATTTCTAATTTAATTAAACAGTGTGAGATCTATCAGTTTGCAGATGATACCTGTTTAGTAGCTGCTGGGCTTAGTATACAGGAGGTACTAATGAAACTTCAAAAAGAGTTTGACACACTGACGAAGTGGACACACGACGTCGGTTTAGTACTCAATGCTGCCAAAACTAAACTTATGTATATAAGTACAAGCCACAACAGAAGTTCTTTTATACCTAAACTAATAGCGCACACACATCACTGCCTTCATATACAAAATACTAACAATTCGACACCCTGTAATTGCGATGCCATAGAAATTGTAAATAAGCACACTTATCTTGGTCTAATAATTGATGATCGGCTAAACTGGAAAGAGCATGTAAATCATGTTTGTGATACATTAAGAGGAATATTAGCAAAATTTACATTAATCAAACAAAAAATACCTTACAAAACCTCTTTAATGCTCTATAAATCCTTAGCTGAATCTGTTATACAGTATGGCTTGTCAAGCTATGGTAGAACCTACAAAACATATCTAGATCGAATATACTCACTTCAGCTGCGCATTTTAAAACAAATAGTCCCTAATAATCTCAAAATTAATTTTAAAGATGATTATCGAAAACTATTTGCATTTTGCAAAATTATACCTATTCACGACAAAGTTGAACTAACATTACTAACTGAAAATTGCTTTACTGAAAATTTTAAAAAGGTAGATAAGTTATTATACTCCACACGCAGAACTGATAATCTAAAACTGCAATTACCTAGATATAATAACTTATACGGAAAAAGAACATTAAACTATGTTATACCAAATCTAATCAATCAGTTACCTAAATCTTTGAAAGACGTCATTACACGTAAAAACATAAAATATAAACTAAATTTTTTTTATATACAATTAACTCTTACTAAATACTCGTAACACTTTAAACAACTTCTCGTTCTATATTATTGGTTTACTTTACCAACATATTATCTTATTATAAATTTATAAAAATATATGTTATAATCATCCTGTGTCACGATTATTCACAGAATGTAATAATTTCACCATGTGATTTTACGCTCATCGCCTAAGACTATTTTATATTTTTGTACCCATAAATAGTTTGTCAATTAGAAACATAACATTTAATGCACCTAATTTAAGTTGGTAATAATATTAATGTAACTTTGGTAAATATTATAAAGTGTTAATTAGAATAATGTGTGGACAGCAATGGTGTATGGAAAAACTCTAATGAGTTTATGTTTACACTAAAACTATTCATCTTTGTAATCATAAATTTCTGAAATAAATAAATATAATCTTTTAGTGCAACACAAAGCCAAATAGTAATCAAATACTTTGACTTATATTATCTTCACATTTCAATGACAATACAAAAATTAAAGAAAAAAAATTTGATAAGTACTTAAGACATAATCTTAATATATATTAATTATGTGTCATGTTGTTTGTCAACGATGGACTCCTAAGCTACTTAACCGATTTTAATCAAATTTGCACATTGTGTACAGTTTGGTCCAACTTGAGAGATAGGATAGTTTTTGTTGCCCATGAGTGACCCACATTTTTTTTTACGAATTTAAGGATTTTTAATAGGAAATGACAAAGGGTCGCTGATAAGGGCAGAATGTCTGCCTGGCAACTTGTATTTTTATATTTACTAGAATCTTAACCTTTTCATTACTTACTAGCATTTTGTCCATGGCTTCAACCACATGGAGGCCAGATATCTTTTTAAAAAATCACCTCCAATGTGTTATTGCAAAACCTAAGACAGCATCATCATCATCATTACAGCCCTTCACAAGTCCACTGCTGAACATAGGCCTCCCCCAAGTAATGCCACAAAGCACGGTCCTAAGCCATCTGCATCCATCGACTTCCTGCATGTCTTACCAGGTCGTCACTCCATCTAGTGGGGGGTCGCCCTACACTACGCCTACCGGTACGAGGGTGTCACTCGAGAACCTTTCTTCCCCATCGGTTATCGGTTCTTCGAGCTATATGGCCGGCCCATTGCCACTTCAGCTTACTAATCCGTTGGGCTACGTCGGTCACCCTGGTTTTACTGCGGATATCCTCATTTCTGAGTCTATCACGCAGAGAAACTCCGAGCATAGCCCTCTCCATAGCTCGCTGAGCGACCTTGAGCATCCTCATACGGCCAGCATTGAAGGACCACGTCTCAGATCTGTAAGTCATCACTGGCAACACGCACTGGTTATTCAGTTTAGTTTAGTTTTCAGAGATTGAGATATACCTAAGACAGCATAAAGAGGTAATTATAGAACAAGAAACCATGCATTTTTACATAGTAAAAATGATCTCTAGACTTGTAGTCCAAAGAGCCAAAGAAACCAACACACTTTAACAATTATAATATTAGTAAGCAAAACAGAAACCTAAGTAACATGTTATAAAATCTAATATGCTGTGGCTAACTAATTGACAAACCTACTGCTATTTGGCTGGAATCATTATGTGGATGTGTTTTTATTCACACTAGTGGCCTTAGTAATTGTTCTATTACAGGTCACAAATAAAATATAATTGTAAATTAAAATTTAAACAAACCAGAAATTACTTATTTCTTGTTAAACTAATAATATTTATATTTTTTTTACAAAATAGATAGTTGTGGATTATTATTATTATTATTATGAGATCTATAGATTCGCTATACTAATCATAGTAAATGTCAAAAACGATATTATTAAAAGAACTAATAGTATTTTATTAATGAAATATGTTAAGCCCAAACTAGAATTTATTCCTACATCATGGGGGCATTTTACATAAACAAATTGCACTTGGAAAATATCTAGACCAGAAACAAAAAGATGAGTCATTAACAAGATTACCCAATATGCTACAAAGAATGTCTGTAAATTCATATTATCACTAAAACTATTTCTTTTAAAAATATAACCACACTAACAAACATTTTGAAACAAAAATTGTGAAATAGTTTTTGAATATGAGATTTTTATAACTTAAAACGTCAATGCATCCTTTTTTTAAATTTAATGTGAAATCAAGGTAACTTAGACATTAAGCATATTGTAATAACAATAAGGAAGGAATAGTGATTTTCTATTTCTAAATTATTATTTACAACAGAAGTTTTTCATTAACAAACATTAAAATATCAATATTACAGTGAGTCCACTGCTGAACATAGGATTCCTGGTAGACTGCCTTATAAGAGGGATAGTTGCCATGGTTGCCACATTAGTTATAAGGCAGATGGTGCTGCACATCTCTTTCATTTTCCTTTGTCGCTTGTTAGAACAACCACACTATGTTTTTGATGGCTTAAGAGCATCCAGCTACCCATGTTAAATTAATGATACTAAATTAATGTCAATGAGTTTTGAGAAAATGATTTAATAAAAGCAAATTTTTTATTAAGAAATAGAAATAAAATCAATTTAGTGATTGTAAAATTCAGGGAATTTTTTATTCAAAAGACAATAATGGCAACTTTCTTAAATATCAAAGTCAACATTATTTCATAAATACCAGCTACAATTTCTTTAACGAGATCTTGTACTTGAAATTAAAATGAATAATGTAAGTAAGTAGGCACTTAAGCAAAATAACTGGGTAGGGAGCTAACTTACTAATATTTCATAGTATGCAAGCATAGGCTTGATCCCTAACAGCACCGATGAAATAGTAAAATCGAAAATTTTAAGTGCGAACTTACCACATGCCAAGTGGTGAAGGAAAACATTATGAGAAAACTTACATGTGTGAGAAATTAAAAAATATATATATTTCAAAGACATATGAATTCTGCTAACATTAGGGCTTGTTATCAGAAAAGAGAGGAAGCTGGTGCTCAGGTTTGGAATGTATATATGTTTTCCAATTGAGGAACAAATAGAACATTTATATGTTCAACACATGTGCACCAACATCCCGTACCTGCCTATACTTTAGTTTTTTAAGCCTTGAACGTTTTAAATCAAAGTCAATAGCAAAAATTACTTACTGATCATCATGTTTGTTGAGTTAATTCCCAAATAATCCAAAAATTTATCCGTTCCAAAAACAAACACGGCTCCGAATAAAAATCCCGCTGCAATCGGTGCGAAAGCATATTGTCCATTTTCTCCATAAACACCGGACTCTTGACACATTTCAATTGCAGGCTCCAATAGGGACCAGTACGAAGCTGCTGTCATAACACCAGCAGCAAACCCAAGTGACACGTCAAGTAACTTTCTCTGAAAGACAAAACTTCTTGATGGATTACAACATCAAGAATCAAAAATATATGCACTAGTAGACGACTTGATTACAAACATGTTTTCCTCGGATAAAAAATACACAGCCGGCTCCAAGAGCTGTAAGTCCCCACGTCAGAAGGGTCCCTAAAAGGGCCTGAGTCACTGCCCCATATCCAGCTATCATTTTTAAAATAAATAAGTACTTGTTTCTGTTTTAAGTACTATTCATTGAACATATTTCAAGTATTATTTATAAAGTGAGGCTAAATAACCTTACACCATCTTATATACCCAGATGACACTGGATGACACTTGGGTCCACAGACTAGGTAGAGAAACTGACGTTTCTTGGGTCTTGGGCACAGGCTACCAGACTATAATTCCTTCAGGTCTACAAAAATTACTCTGTGTATAATTCTCTGTCTATAATTCTCTCTCTTTCATAGTTTATGGAGTGTAGAAGTAAGGAGTACAGACTGTGTTTTAAAAAGTGTCCATAGAAAACCGCTAAATAAGGGTGGCGCACTATAGCTACGGGTTAAATTTTAAAGAACGTGCCGAAATATATTAGTGGGACAGACGACTTTTTCGAGGTTATATTTACTAAAAAAATTATTTTAGATTTTTGAGCTACTAAGCAATTTAGCAGCACACTTCAAACCGTCGACAACTGCTAAGTTGATTTTATCCCAGTAGCTATTCCAGCGTTGTTGTGGACAGTTTTTGAACTGTTATTTACTGCTTACAGATGGCCACTTTTTCAACTATTCTACTATGAAAGTTGGTACTCTTTACTTCTACACTCCACATTCAAGTCCTTGGAGGTTAGAGAACAAGAGAACGATCGCTGTAGAAAATAGTGTCCCAGAAATATGGACAAAATAAGTAAGGCACTGCGATTGCTAAGTTGTCTCAAAAAAGCAGGCTGTTGTGCGCTAGTTTGAAATTATTATAATATCATTTAAAGAAAAAAAAAAGAAAATAACGAAATATTATTCTAGTTTAGTGTCTACCACGACACCACACGACTACCATAGCATACTAAATATATACGTTTGTACGTGGTAGAACCATGCTGCAGTTATATTAGTAGTATAGTTGTAGCACGAATGGGTCGGCTCGACCGGGGAAGGACCACGCTCTCACAGAATACCAGCGTGAAATAGTAGCTTAATGCTACTGTATTTCGTATGGTGAGTGTAGAGAACCGGAGACCCTTTTTACTGGAAACGAGGTATTCCATCTCAGTCCTCACGGGTGACAACGCATCTGCATTTTGATCTTTAGTGGAGGATAGATGTAGATGTCTATAGGCCGCAGCAACCACTTACCATCAGGTGGACTGTGTGCTCGTTTGTCACCGTATTCTATAAAAAAAATACACACCAGCACAATTAGCGGAACAGAAAAAAAAGTAAGACTATGAGATAATAACGCATATATTTGACGAAAATGTAATTAGACACAAAATAACAAATTGATTAACATCTTTTAACAACGACTTTGAAAAGTCTTCGTTATTTTTTATTGAAAAATAAATAAATTTGAAATAAGTGAAATTTTTAGATGATTATGAACCATCACAAAAAATAAAAAAAGTAAGCATTAAATGATTTAACAATAAAATTAAAGAAAAATTAATAACGAGTGTTTCCCCCTCTTGCTCTGATTATGGTTTTCATTCGTCTGGACATGCTACAGATTATGTTATCGATGATTTTTTGAGGCAACCGCTCCCACTCCTCAAGTAATGCGTTTCCAAGTTCATTCAGATTGTTGGGGGGTGGCATTCTGGATTTAACCCTTCTTTTTAGCAAGTCCCAGACATGCTCTATCGGATTCATATCGGGGGAATTTGCTGGCCACTGCATCACCGGTATACCTACGTGGCTCAGATATGACTGTGCCGATTGTGCACTATGAGCACGAGCATTATCTTGCATTAGAATAAAGCCGTCACAAATAAACGGGGCAAATGGTACAACATATTCTTCTAAAATGTCTCTGATGTATCGATCTGCTGTCATGGTCGATCCTGTGACTATCACTAACTCCGTGCGAGCTCCCAAACATATCCCTCCCCAAACCATAATCGAGCCGCCACCATAAGCCACTGTGTGTTCAAAATTAGACTGTATGTGGCGTTCTCCTTTGCGTCTCCATATTCGCTGTCTCCCATCGATCTGTTTTAAAAGAACTCTGCACTCATCAGTAAAGAGAACCTGCTGCCATTCGTTCAAATCCCAATGACGATGTTCTCGCGCATAGCTTAATCGGTTTACTCGGTGACGTCTCTCAAGTTTTGGGCCTTTGGCAGGTATATACGACCCTAAACCAACTTCTTCAAATCTCCTGCGAACTCTACGCTCACTTGCTCGTACTCCTCGAACGTCTTCCAGTTCATTTCGAGCTTGTACAGCCGTTAATCGCGTATTCCTACGAACTCCAAGTTGTAAAAAACTGTCATCTCGCTTCGATGTACATCTTTTTCTAACTTGACCCCTCCTCCTCACAAGAGAATTAGACGATCTGTACCGCTGGATGCTGCGATGAATCGTTGATACTGGTCGACGAAGCCTTGAGGCAATCGATCTGTAGGTATGGCCATTTCTTCTCATTTCATCAGCCCTAATGATTTCCAGTGATGTTAAGTCAGGCATAATAAAGAGCTTTTAATAAACAAAATTGCCTATAGAATAACAAATTTATAAAAAATCATTAAGTGCAATTTTTCAAAAAAATTACAATTACGTACGTAGTTATTACTCGAACAAGTTGACAAAACGTATTGTTCGGAAAAATAAAACAAATGAATGAAAAAAGTGTATGTCATCTGATTTTCTATTTTCAAAAGTGACAATAAATTAAAAAAAATATCATAACTGGCCAGTTCCTCAAGTAAAAGATTTTAAAATCCTGCTTTTTTTGTGTTCCACTAATTGTGCCTGTGTGCATATATATATATATATATATATATATATATATATATATATATATATATATATATATTTAACTATACTATACTACTATACTAAATATACTACTATATATATAAGTATACATATAATTATACTATTACTATATATAAGTATAGCCGTATAATCGTAAGGAAATTAAGCCGCAACGGGATTAAGTACGATGTTTTATCTAGAATCAATGCCCGTTAGTCTGGCTAAGAAGTTCTTGTGGCACCGCTGTCATCGCGCCACAATATTGTAAATGAATAACAACGAATCCATAAAAAAATAAATCACGTTATTGAAGTTTCTGCACTACCACAGAGAGTACTAACCACTCCTCAGGCTAAACGCCTTGCTCAGAAGGAGATCTCCTATTTTTATGGATGGTCAATTTAGTAACTACCCGACGTGATGAAAAAAAAATATATACTGTAGTGTATTGTGTAATAAAGTAAATACTCTATCGTTATATATTCCATATCCTTCCGTGGATGTCGTAAGATGCGACAAAGGGAAATTGAAACAGGCCATAGGCAGAGCAGCATCTTCCTGATAACAACTCAAAATAATAAAAAATTGCGGTTACCAACCCGCTTGCCAAGCGTAGCAACTATGGCAAAATATGAGGAAATCTATGAGGAGGCCTATGTTCGGCAGTGGGCTTTTATAGGCTCTAAGTCTAATGGAATGGATGATGCTAAAACTCGAATGGGTTGGCTACACCTAGGAAAGACCATACATAAAACCAGCGTAAAATATTAGCAAAACACTAGGCAAAGATTACGCATAAAAGCACTGAAAATTTCAGCAAAATATATCGTAGGAAGAGTAACGAAAGCCATAGAATACTATAATAAACAATAGAATGGCTGTCAACCTTATATTGTACCAGGATCGGCGTCGCCGGAAGCACACATAAAAGCAATTACATCGTATTATCAGTTATCACTACTACGAACCCGATTCGCTGTGTTGACAAACTGATTTGACACAAATATTTCTTTATTTTTGTTTCTAATATTTACAAAATATAAATAGTTTCGACTTACTGGTTGTAGGATACGTCTCCTTTATTTAAATTCCTTCTTTATTTAAATCCTTTCGACACGTAATTATTGCACAATTTGCCATTTTTTAAATAATTTGCATGCAGCAACGCTTGACACGAAAATTGGAAACACTTGATTGTGTTGTGTTATGTTGACACTTAAAAGTGGGAATTGACATGTTAGTGGCTACACGGGCTCCGCTCACCCCCCCGTTCTATTATATATGTATTATAGTATTCTATGAACGTAGAATATATTTACTGGTATGGAGATATTTTGTCTCATATGTACATAATTACATGATGCATACTAAATATTTTTTTTGCATCCTACCCTTGGGGGCGGGTTTGCTTCTCGCCGGACGATCCTAGCGTTGTTGTTGATTCCGTCGATGATGTGGTACTTCAGGTTATGGAACTTTTTATTCCGTCTTTTGTGGTACCCATCGGAGGCAGATCCCAGCCATGGTTTGGTCGCTCCTGTAAAATAGCATCACGCTATAAACAGGAGTGCTGTCTGGCCTAGGCTGACGCATCAACGTCTCGAGATGTATACACTTTGACTTACTGACGTGGAAGTCGATTGAGCCTGATGGAGTCCCTCCCATTGTGCTGAGACGTATGCTCCGGAGTTGGCACCGGTTTTAACGCGTCTTTTCCGGTACTCCTACTCCCAAGGGATAGTCCCAAATTCTTGGAATGACAGCTTTGGTCCACCATATCCCTAAAAAAGACGACCGCTCAGACCCGTCTAAACTACAGGCCTATCGCCATCACCTCCTTTTTCTCTAAAATAATAGAGTCTATTGTAAGCTGCCAATTCATGAAGTACCTTGAGGATCACCAGCAGATCAGTGACCGCCAATACGTTTTCCGTCGTGGTCGATCAGCTGGTGGATCTTCTGCTCTACCTTACTCACAGAAGGGCGGAGGCAATAGAATCCAAGAGGGAGGCATTGGCCGTTAGTTGGGACATAGCGAAGGCCTTCGATTGGGTCTGGCACAAAGCGCTTCTTTCGAAGCTCCCTTCCTATGGGCTTCCCGAGAAATTTTGCGATTGGATCACTAGCTTTCTTGCTAATCGGAGCATCAAGGTCATAGTAGACGGTGCATGCTTTGATTACAAGCCTTGTTGCAAGCCATAATTAATGCCCCTAGCGCTATCTAGTGTTCAGTAGCGGAGTGAGGAGACCCTTTTAGAAAATTCCATGCTAGAACCTTCCACGTCCAGCGCCATCTAGTATCGAATAGAAGAACCAAGCTTTCTAGAAAACTTCACACTTGAACTTTCTACTTCTAGTCAGTCGGGACCGGTATTTGCTGGAATATTCTAGATGTTTCGGTGGAAAAAGGCCTATATAAAGCCGTTCAGGGCCGCGAACGGAGTAAGTATTCAATTGGCCATACGAGCGAAGCTTTCGGAGTGAAATAAAGTGAACTAAAGTGTTAAGTGTGAATAATTATTAGTGTGTAAATCACAGTTTTCATTGGTGTTCAGTAATTAAAGTGTCAATTTTGGTAATTCAATCGGCCGTTTTTATTGTCACGAACCCTAAGCTCGTAACACTATTAACGCTGGTGTTACAAGGCTGCGTGCTATCACCAACGCTGTTTCTTGTGCATACCAATGATTGAATATTGCAAACTGATAACATTCATTGCTATGCAGATGACAGCACTGGTGATGCCTTATATACCCGTGCCAATATTTCTCGGGAAATCGTCGCCGAGTACCGGTACAAACTTGTCTGAAGTCGAGTTTTTACTTAACAAAGTCTCGGATTGGGGGCGACTAAATCTAGTCCGATTAAATCCATAGAAGACAAAAGTTTGCGCGTTAATCGCTAAAAAGAACCCCTTTGCCGCGTCTCCTGGGTTTGAAGGCAATCCCCTTGCTGCCTCAGCTAGCATCAGAATCCTCGGCATCGATATATCGAATACTGTGCACTGTGTGTACTGTGTGGTCACCTGAAGGGGAAGGAAAAACTGGCCCTAAAAAGCTTGACGTACTCAGCAGAGCGAGACAGTATTTTATGCCGGCACATCGCTTGCAACTTTACAAACCGCAAGTTCGGCCTCACATGGAATACCGTTCTCGTCTCTGGGCCGGGGCACCCCAGTGTAAGCGAATCGTTGACGACCGAGTGCTTTCTGTTCGGCTCGATTCACTGACGCTGCGCAGGGATGTTGCATCCCTTTGCGTTTTCTATCGTATATCGCTCGCACTATGATACTGTGATTATAGCGACTAAACGATCTTGATCTTCCATTATACAAGTTTTCTTATGATGAGGTTTAGTGGGTGGAAAATTTTTGGTGCGTCATTTTTATGTATCTAACTAATTTATTATAATCTATTTGATATATTTTTCATTATTTATGAACCTTAGTGTTGAAATAAGGACACATAAATATATTAATTGTTTCGCAGTAATCGATTGCCGATGTTGGTTAATAATCGCTTATATCTAGTAACGGTAGCATAGTGGTATAAATAAATAAATAGTACGGTTACAACCTGTTTTAATAAATAAAATAACCAACTGTAACTAATGTTTTTTAATCCGTACTTACGGTCAATTGGGATATTTTTATTATAAAATTATATTGGGTAGCATATTAAAAATCCAAAATTTTTCGTCTTTGTCGATTTATAATACTACTGCACTGCATAATCTGGGCCAGTCCATATGGCAAGCATGCAGATATTTTTATTCTACATTATTATTTCTCCAGAGATAAGGTATTTCTTTTTTTATGTTTAGTGACACATTGATACTTGTATTTGTTTTTCCCCATTCCGACTGGTAAGAAAGCTCAGCTACAATCAAAATAACTCTAATAAGTTAACTATCCGGTATAATAATAATGTGCGAACTTTATAGTAATTGAAATATACTGTACGAAAGTAACTTCCAACTATTAAACCTGCAGGCTTAGTTGACGATGCTCTAGCACGCACAAAATAGCAGCACCACGGCAATTGCCGCTCATCATGATAATATCAAAACGAGACGGAGCGCGCGAAATAAATTGACACAGGTCTAACCTCGAGAACCGCTTGTGCGGTATTGAATTTAGATGGACGGCGCAGTGAAATATATGGTACTTTTATTTAATTAATACAAAAATAGTAGTAACGATTTAAAAAGGAAAATTCATAGTATAGTTTAAGCAAAGGTTGATGATTATTTTGGAATAAATTTTACGTCAAAGTGATGTAGAACTTAGGACATATTGGGGCTTGTATCGAAGCTTTTTCGGTCGTTAATTGAATTACGTCGATTTTTTTCCTTATGTGAAAGGCAAGGTATAACGATAATGTACTCCATCATTATTAAAGTATAGGATATTTGTGAGATAAAAATATTTTTTGATGGTTGATATTTAATAAAATCTACATATTAGAGCTCCCAAATCATGTCTCTCAGAGTTTTGGCCTAAACATGCATCGGGAGAATGATTATTACTAAATAAATAAGTTATCTAAAATTTGTTCTAAGCTTATTTTATTAGAGATAACGAAATATTTTTACCAAGTAATTGTTATTTCAAGCAACGAACGTAAATCATGTATAATTTCAACGAGAGAACAAGATGCAATGAAATCTCTTACACGATCAAGATCAAGATTTTTTGAACGTTTCTTAAATGTCAATAAAGTTTCGGAATCGCTTAAAATAGGCAGTAGTGAGTTCCATACCAAAACCGCGTGGCCAGAAAAGGAATAGGAGTAAAAATCGGTATTATGGACCGGAAACTTAAGGGGAAATATAATGTCAAATGGCTTAGCAAGATCCTTCGTTATGCCGTAAATATTGCAGCATTAATTTTGAAATAAATATATGGTAAAGTTGAGGATTAATGTTAATGATTATGTTAGACGGAAACACGATTTCGTAAAATTTTCTCGATAGAAAAAAAATCCAAAGTTACCTCCAAAATAAACAATAAACCGCTGTTATTCATAAAATACTTTAAATAAGATCATGAAACTTTGCATACTAACTGAACTAACTATAAAGCAGTGCTTATGTTATTTACTTTTTTTTAAATGCCATTATTTTCACTGTAAAAAGAAATTACCTAAACTATCGGCGTCTTGAGCTTGAATCCTGTCGCCCCGTTAGTATCGCTTAGGCTTTCGAAGGGAGAAGTTGTGTCGCTTACGATCAGAATATACATTACGCAACAGTACGACGTAAAATTAAAATGGGAAATAACCGTGATAAAAATAAGAAGCGGCTAGCTTGGCGTTAAGAAACAGGCATAAATATGATAAACCTAATGAAATAAGTGTCTAACGACCTTTCTACTTACAGTATTAGTGATTACAAACATATCGGTACATAGCATACGACGCGCGGGCAAGTGGGGACGAAATTAGAATTTGAGCTGACTTACTCTATCCTCTTAACAAGAGTTTAAACAAAGGATCTGCATGATTCGAGCGGAGGATGGGCGAAGGGAAATCGGTTTCTAAGATATGTTGGAGAGGATGGATTGTGCAGGATATTATAGAGGAGACAACAATCGAGTGTTCCTTCGAATACGAATTCGAATTGGGAGTTTCTTGCGAAACTAAGATATTCGGTCAAATTTTTGATAATTTGTAACTCCTTACTATCTTTACTTTTTATTGATTTTTCGTTATATTTATACAAAAAATCTTTGAAGAAACACCCCCCTTTTCCAAATAAGTATTTTTGTGCCTAACAGGGTCCATATGTAGTTGATCCATGTACTGTTTTTATATCTAAATACAGTAGAACCTCGATAAGATAAAGACCAAGTGAAACGTTAAATAATTTAAGTTATTGAGGTTTTTACTTACTAAGGGTTTAAGTTAAGGTGTTTTTATTGGTTTATGTTTGTACTTACAGAGGTTCGCTTATGAGCTTTGTTTAGGAATTATATATTATGTACTGATACATATACGCGGATTCCAGATGTGGAGGATCATGCACCTTCCCTGTTGGACCTTCTGCTGACCTCTCACCCGGACGGATATCAGATTTCCGTCGACGCCCCTTTAGGCTCCTCGGACCATTGTCTGGTCCGGAGTGTTGTGCCACTCACGCTGAAATCGCGGTTGCATTCTGCAACTGCCGCCGTGTTTGGCACTATAGGTCAGCCGATTGGGATGGGATGCGGTCTTTCTTTGCATCCTACCCTTGGGGGCGGGTTTGCTTCTCGCCGGATGATCCCAACGTTGTTGCGAATTCTGTTACTGATGTGGTACTTCAGGGTATGGAACTTTTTATTCCTTCCTCTGTGGTGCCCATTGGAGGCAAATCTCAGCCGTGGTTTGGTCGCTCCTGTAAAATAGCATCATGCTATAAGCGGGAGTGCTACCAAGCCTGGGTTGATGCATCAGCGTCCCGGGATGTAAACACCAGCGCTCTAAAAAAGAAGTATAATTCCGCCTCTAGGTCCTTCAAAAGAGTCATTGCCAAGGCAAAGTCAGAGCACATAGGCAGAATTTGCGGGAAACTAGTTCGCCTTCCTTCTGGAACCCGTGCATTCTGGTCTCTCGCCAAGGCTGTTAAGGGGAATTTCTGTCAGCCATCTCTTCCATCTCTGCACGGGAAGGACGACTCACTGGCCCATACTGCAAAGGAGAAAGCCGATCTTCTAGGCTCTTTCTTTGCGTCTAACTCGACTCTCGATGACGGGGGGAGTACGCCGCCGACAATTCCGCGGTGTGAGTGCTCCATGCCGGAAGTGCAGTTCACACAGCGCTCGGTTCGCAAAGCACTCCTCTCCCTGGACATCCACAAGTCGAGTGGGCCTGACGGAATCCCCCAATTGTGCTGAGGACGTGTGCTCCAGAGTTGGCACCGGTTTTAACGCGTCTTTTCCGGTACTCCTACTCCCTAGGCGTAGTCCCAAAATCATGGAAGACGGCTTTCGTCCACCCGATCCCTAAAAAAGGCGACCGCTCAGACCCGTCCAACTACCGGCCAATCGCCATCACCTCCTTGTTCCCCAAAACAATGGAGTCCATTGTAAACTGCCAGCTCATGAGGTATCTTGAGGATCACCAGCTGATTAGTGACCGCCAATACGGTTCTCGCCGTGGTCGGTCAGCTGGTGATCTTCTGGTCTACCTCACTCACAGATGGGCGGAGGCAGTAGAGTTCAAGGGGGAGGCATTGGCCGTTAGTTTGGACATTGCGAAGGCCTTCGATCGGGTTTGGCACAAAGCGCTTCTTTCGAAGCTCCCTTCCTATGGGCTTCCCGAGAAATTATGCGATTGGATCACCAGCTTTCTTGCAGATTGGAGCATCAAGGTCGTTGTAGACGGTGCAAGCTCCGATTGCAAGCCTATTAATGCTGGTGTTCCACAGGGCTGCGTGCTATCGCCAACGCTGTTTCTTCTGCATATTGTGACGGCTCAATATTATTATTAATAATTAAATTCAATATAAAGGGGCGTTAAAAATAGTTTTAAAACATATATATTAAGCAATAAAGTTAAATTAATAAACATAAAGTTAATATATTTCAGACATTATCCCAATAACATAGTGGGTTCGAATCCTATATATGAATGATTTATGAAAGTAAGGTCTGTGATTCAAAAGCAATACTATAGAAGGTCTCTATGATTAATATGCATTACAATAGTAGGGTCGTGGGTTCGAATAATATATATACATGACTTATGAAAGTAAGGTCTATGATACAAAAGCAATATTATAGGAGGTCTCCTTGATGCATAAGCATT
Source organism: Parnassius smintheus behrii (assembly GCA_036936625.1). Classification (NCBI taxonomy): domain Eukaryota; kingdom Metazoa; phylum Arthropoda; class Insecta; order Lepidoptera; family Papilionidae; genus Parnassius; species Parnassius smintheus. The sequence continues at coordinate 28,999,397 of JAUPFT010000018.1, forward strand.
GTATGGGGTGGTCGGGTGACTGACTGCTCCTAGTACTGTAGCAAAATGACTAGTCCTTATTAGGGACTTGAAAAGGAATATTATGGTGGCGTGTGTGCTGCTTCACGAGCAATTGGTCCGAGGTAAACTTGGACTCGCTAACCGATGTGTCCTAGACATATCATCTTAGTGCCGGTGGTAAGCGGGTTTGTTGTAGCAATACGGCTTTCCCGTGGACATCGCACACCCATACCGTTTGTAGGCGGCGTAGTAGCGCATAGCGAAGCGTCGTCTATATTTCGGATTGGGATGATGAGTGTGTTTGGTAGCACTTTTAAGTGTAACGGGCATACTCAACTTCATGTCTTAGTGCGTTAGCGCTATGATACGTGAAGTTTTGTCCACTGGCGTCTTAGTAGCGTGCTACTATGATACGTTGGTGCAGTTTTATATAACAACAATCTTAGTGCCGGTGGTAAGCGGGTTTGTTGTAGCAATACGGCTTTCCTGTGGACATCGCACACCCATACCGTTTGTGGGCGGCGTAGTAGCGCATAGCGAAGCGTCGTCTATATTTCGGATTGGGATGATGAGTGTGTTTGGTAGCACTTTTAAGTGTAACGGGCATACTCAACTTCATGTCTTAGTGCATTAGCGCTATGATACGTGGAGTTTTGTTCATTGACGTCTTAGTAGCGTGCTACTATGATACGTTAGTGATATTTTTTATATAACAACAATACTAACTTTGTTGCCAAAGTCGATAGGAGTCATGTGGGTGTGTTGTGAGGGTGCGCCGCCCGTATGATAGTTGCATTGATGCTTACTGCTACTTGCGGTATTGCGTCTTGTGATGGATCTGCGGGTGTGCTGCGCCTGATTCGACGCATTCCTGTTGTTCTGGTCGATGGAGGTATACAATTAACATCTTAGTGTCGGTGGTAAGCGGGTTTGTTGTAGCAATACGGCTTTCCCGTGGACATCGCACACCCATACCGTTTGTGGGCGGCGTAGTAGCGCATAGCGAAGCGTCGTCTATATTTCGGATTGGGATGATGAGTGTGTTTGGTAGCACTTTTAAGTGTAACGGGCATACTCAACTTCATGTCTTAGTGCATTAGCGCTATGATACGTGGAGTTTTGTTCATTGACGTCTTAGTAGCGTGCTACTATGATACGTTAGTGATATTTTTTATATAACAACAATACTAACTTTGTTGCCAAAGTCGATAGGAGTCATGTGGGTGTGTTGTGAGGGTGCGCCGCCCGTATGATAGTTGCATTGATGCTTACTGCTACTTGCGGTATTGCGTCTTGTGATGGATCTGCGGGTGTGCTGCGCCTGATTCGACGCATTCCTGTTGTTCTGGTCGATGGAGGTATACAATTAACATCTTAGTGTCGGTGGTAAGCGGGTTTGTTGTAGCAATACGGCTTTCCCGTGGACATCGCACACCCATACCGTTTGTGGGCGGCGACGTAGCGCATAGCGATGCATCGTCTATCTTTCGGATGGGGATGTTGAGTGTGTTTGGTAGCACTTTTAAGTGTAACAGGCATACTCAGCTTCATGTCTTAGTGCATTAGCGCTATGATACGTGGAGTTTTGTTCATTGGCGTCTTAGTAGCGTGCTACTATGATACGTTGGTGATATTTTTAATATAACAACAATACCAACTTTGTTACCAAAGTCGATAGGGATCATGTTGGGTGTGTTGTGAGGGGGCGCCATCCGTATGATAGTTGCATTGATGCTTACTGCTACTGGCGGTATTGCGTCTTGTGATGGATCTACGGGTGTGCTGCGCCTGATTCGACGCTCTCTGTGGTTCTGGTCGATGGAGGTATACGGGTGGTGATGTCTGCTGGGATGTATGGGGGACCTTGGAATGGTGTAAGCCCGACGATAGTCGTATTGATGCTTGTTGCGTTCTGCAGCATTACGTCGCTGCGATGGTTGTTTGGTGGGACGCTATTCTCAATGGCGCTCTCTGCGTCTTGGTTTGACTCACACCTAAGTAGCTTTGCCCAAGTCGGGTCCCTTCATTGCGGGGCTGCAGACTGTCTGCCCTCCACGATGTTTTATATAACAACATAATATTATCTCTCTGTAACTTTCTCACCTTTGAATGATTGAAGGCAACTTGTTGGTGGGTGAGACAAACATGATCGAAAATGCATTTACTCAACGTCAGTGACACAAACCCTTTCTGATGGCGAATTATTACTCTTATCTTATAACTGCCTTTTGGCTATATCTGCCGTTGTATTGGTTGGTGGAGCATATGTGTCGACCTCATGCGGGTGGTAGCTGGCGGGAGGATCTGAGGAGACTCTCAAGGCTGCGGCCGAAAGCTGCACAACGTGGGACCCCATTCCCTTGAGGTGAGCAGTAGTCTAATGACACGCTCTGCGGCTAGTAGCCGTGCTGATCATGCAATTGGTGGTGATGCCATACACTTACATCACGTCTGCAGGAGCGGCGGTCTGGCAGGTGGTGGCGCTCACGGAGGGTTTACAGCCAGTGTGCCTATTTGCCTAAACCGTGTGACGTACATTCACTGTGGCTGGATTCGTTCGTATTCTGTATGGCGTTTACACGCATTGACATGCGCGACTTCGGTCGATGTTTGTGCTTACGCACTAACAAGGGGCCAAGCCTCTTTTACTGGTTCGCCAGTTATTTTGCTGTGGACTACGGTCCAGTTCCCGAATTAGCGTTCCCTTCGGGGGGAGTGCATCAAAATGGTTGGCGCTCACCGTGCACGGCGTGTGTGGGGCCGTGTACCTCCCCTACATTTTTTTAAATAAATGTAGGAGAGCGAAGCCCTTGTATCGGGTATTTTTGTATAAATATATTGTGAGCCTTTTCCAAGCGGGAAGGGATAAATAATAATAAATTAATAATGTAAACCTGATACAAGTGGAATAGGGACGTTTTATGTTCTTAACCTTTTTCGAGCCCTGTCTTCGTGAACGGGGTTCACTTAGCTTATTAGGCACTACCAACAGCTTTCAATTGCTCTAGTGAATATTCATTCTTCCAAAAGACACCTAAAAGAACTAAGTTACAAACAAACACAACGTAAATAAGGGTCCTAACTAAGACGATCACGCCAAAAGATTACAAACGGCCTATTATTAAACCTTTAGAGAGATCATTTTAGAAAGATCTAAACATAGTTTATTAATCCTGGCCACATATATATAATGTTATTGAAAAGGGGATATTTTTAATATTATAAAATTTTTATTTTGCAATACAATAGAGGGGGGGGGGGATCGTTACAATATCAATGATATGTTGCATACCCGTAACATTCATTGCTATGCGGAAGACAGCACTGGTGATGCTCTTTCCACCGGCCGAGCCAATATTTCTCGGGAAAACGTCTCCGAGTGCCGGGACAAACTTGTGTCTGAAGTCGAGTCTTTGCTGAACAGAGTCTCGGATTGGGGACGACTAAATCTAGTCCAGTTTAACCCCCAGAAGACACAAGTTTGCGCGTTAACCGCTAAAAAGAACCCCTTTGTCGTATCCCCTCAGTTTCAAGGCACTCCCCTTGTTGCCTCAGCCAGTATCGGAATCCTCGGCGTCGACATATCGAGTGACGTGCAGTTTCGTGGTCACTTGGAAGGGAAGGCCAAATTGGCCTCTAAAAAGCTTGGCGTGCTCAGCAGAGCGGGACAGTATTTCATGCCGGCACACCGCCTGCAACTTTACAAGGCGCAGGTTCGGCCGCACATGGAATACTGTTCCCATCTCTGAGCTGGGGCTCCCCAGTACCAGCTCCTTCCACTTGACCGCATCCAGCGCAGAGCAGCTCGAATCGTCGACGACCGAGTGCTTTCCGATCGGCTCGATTCACTGGCGCTGCGAAGAGATGTTGCATCTCTTTGCGTATTTTATCGCTTCTATCACGGGGAGTGCTCTGAGGAATTGTTCGGATACCATCCACACCATCTGGATGCTTGGCGGTCCACCACTGTACGTTTCACAAGGAGTTTTCTTCCACGTACAACGCTCGGTGGAATAGTTTGCCACCGGCGATTTTTCCGGACCGATACGACCTGGGGACCTTCAAGAAAAGAGCTCCTTTCTAAAGGGCCGGCAACGCACCCGCAATTCTCCTGGTGTTGCGGTTGATCATGGGCAGCGGTAGTCACTTAACATCAGGTGAGCCGCATGCTCGTTTGCCCCCTCTTCTATAAAAAAAAAAATATATAGAGGCCTATGTTCAGCAGTGGACTTGTGAAGGACTGTAATGGCGATGATGATGATGATGATGATGATAGATAGACGAGCTAGGTTAAATGCAAATGAAATTTATAAATGTTAAAACATATGTACATACATACTATATTTTATGTTTAAAGATACATTTATTCAAGTTTATTTTATTGTCCATAAAAAGTCGATATTTTTTTGTTCCAATCTAATCACATTTTCTATATCAATTTTATTTTCATTATTAAGTAAAGAAGAGAAAATATTATCCTCTGTGTTACTGCATTGCTCTATAAAAGATCATAAAGTGTTTACAGCCTTCCTTGCTTCCCTTACTTAGACCTTAGTGTATTGTTTACATTTGAAGCCATTTCGTAAACACGTGTAAGCAATAACTATGGACTATAAGGAACCTTTATTGTTTGCACGTTCATTTAAAATGACTCATTGATGATGATGATTGAAGTTGCAAAAGACGTCTTCGTTTCAACTTTAAGTTACTGAGGTGTGAGGTGAGGTTTGTATTTTAAGTAAAAGAGGTTTTGGACTCCGAGTGGAAGGGAACACAAAGTTTTATGAACTTATAGAGGTTATCACGTTATCGAGGTTCAAGTTATCAAGGTACTACTGTAATACAATACTATAGTAATCAATAAGAGCAGGAGCTTCTCGCCCAAATAACTTGATAAATATGGTGCATAGAAAAACCTCATGGTGTCTGAAGTGCTTAGTGTGTGATGCAGGAGCAGTCAGTGAAAAGTAGCTCCAGTCTGCTTACAACACAGAAAATTGAGGTGCCTGTGTTTACTGCGTCCGCACTGATCTATATTTTTGCTGAATGTTCTTGTCGGTTAGTTTAGAATTTTAGTACTAATTTATTGCTGATATTAGTATTCTAAACAATCTGCTAAAACAATATATCTACTGATAACATTAACTATTTTAAACAATTGTGATGCAAAACTGATAAAGTGAGCGCTATTACCATTTATTGATTTTTTTAAACTTATTATTAAGCCAGTGCTTGACCACAATACCACCTGGTTGTAAGTGGTAAATCACACTGTCTTAGCGTATCAAAAGTCTATTCACTCTTGGCATATCTCGAAAACATCGAACAACCACCTCCAAAGCGCCTTGGATTTAAGAATATCTATAACGTACCTATACTTCGAAGACTACACGCTAAAATTGCAATTGAAAGGGGAATATCCAAACGACAAGCAGCGAAATGAAATGAAATTCTATTCTCTTCTTAAATGGATAGGGCAAAGAATAAGATAAATAGCAATCTGCAAATAGGTCATTAGCCGCTTGATAAGAAAACTAATGGAAAAGATTACAAACCCGTCTGAGAAACTGAAGATGAAGAAAATAAAAGTCTTTGCAAAATTGACAATGATGATAAAATGGACGTAGACGGTGAAAACACATGCAACATATGCGCATTCGCAAAGATTTGCCAAAATGTTCGATGAAATAATAATAATAATAATAATATTCCACAACTATCACACAACGCCATCTAGCCCCAAGCTAAGCAGAGCTTGTGTTATGGGTACTAGACAACTGATAAACATACTTATATATTTCTAAATACATAAATATTATAGATAAATTACACCCTAATAATGATATAGCTGCACTATATGTGAACTGTGGTCTCGTGCTTTGTGCTCTGGATGGGATTCTCCAGAAGGATATATCTGAAATTTATGTGGCTAGGATTGAAGTCTGTTGATTAATCGTAGTTGTTGGATCTAATAAGGAACAATTATGGTTAAATTCGTCTGGTAGCCTTTTCTTTAGTTGATTATAGTTAAACTAAGTTGTTTGATTACTGAAAATTTATCTCACTTGTTATATTAAAACAAATGGATGTGAGCGCTACTACCCCTTAATCTAAGCGGTATTGTCCATAGTCAGGGGCAACGGCGCTCAAACCTGCTTTTTTCTGTGTAGATCGAACCAAAAAAAATTGAAGGTAGCCTTCGTTAACTATGACATCAGGAAGGGAAAAATCTCAAGTTTCGCCTTGACTATGGGTGAATCTGAAGTTTCTCCGTAACCATAGGTACTGTATAGCGCCCGTTACGTCAAAAAGTTAAAATTAAACATGATAAAAACGTAAAATTTGTTTTATTTATATGTAGTTTATTTTTTATTTCAATATGGTTCAAATAACCAGTAACACACACGAAAATCGCACGTACAAATAGTCCACGTAAGACGCTGCGCGAATGCATGGCGCAACGTCTTTTTGAAACAACAACAAAATTAAAAAAAAACTACGGTTGCCAACCCGCCTGCATGGTAAATGACAAACACATGGTAAATGACACACACACACACACAATGGTATGACAAACACAGCCGTAGTATACATGCATACACCCATAGGGGGCTCCAACCCTATGAAGCAATTAATGAGTGAGGCCTATGTTCTGCATTGGACTTTGATACTTTGATAGTCTGCAGATAATGGCACGAGTATGCACACGCGCGTGCTGAATATTTACTTATTTTCAAGGAAAAGGTTTTAATTTTTCGCTGGATTATTTAAAAAACAATTCTGCTACCATCACATTTCGTTAATGTTGCTCTTTAGTCTTAAATATTTATTACAAGTCGTAACAGTGCTGTAAAATTATATCTCCACTACTGACTTAATTCCCACGTGTTTAATTATTACTTAACGGAGTGTACTTGAGCAATAAAGACGGTATTTGTCGAATTAAGTTTTTAACGAGTAGGACAGTGACTACGTGACTGATACACATCTTCTAGGTGATAAAGTAATTTGTTCAAGGTCTTAAACGAGCTAAATTCAGCTCACATGTTTTCTTCTTATTTATTTGTATGACTAAAATAAATATCATTCATAACAGTATACGTTTACGGAAACAATAAAATGGTGTACTTATGATGAAATAAAAGCTATCGATCACTACGTAAACGTATTTTATAAATCTAGCTATCGTATGTAAATGAACAAGCTCGGTTTTTCAGTATTTTAGAGTGAGCTCGCGTCTACATTTAAAAAAAAATGAGGAGGTTTACAATTCGACTGTGTGCTTTTTCGTTTGTATGTTACGTGACATCTTCGTTAATTCTGAACCAATTAAGAGGTGCCCAAAAAATTTGGCGGAAAAATTTCACCTCCGAGGGTGAGAAAATAAGGAATGAGGATTTTAATGTTACTCCAATCGAAAGGATAAAAAAATAACTTTTAAAATAAAATGCATAAGGATAAACACTCAGACACGGATTATTTTTAGGAATATATTATTTGTAAGCCATACAAATACTTGTTCCGTGTTAATTCTAACCATCAACTCTCGGAGCCGTATTTCTAATTCTAAGCCACTGCTTCAGTTAATTTTCTAGTTTAGTCTGCGTACTCACTACTCTCTTACATGTTTCTGTAGCCGAATAATAGTCCTTTCACAGTTGTGTTTCGATGTGAAGGATATAGAGCACCAAATCCGAAAAGTTTCGGGAATATAATTTGTTGCATGTATTTACCCAAACCGATTACTCATCTGTGAAAACTTTTAATAGGCTTACTTAGTAAATTATATTATATACCATATAGTATTAATTAAAAGCCGTAAGTTTTCCTGTTGTAAATAAATAAATAAATAAATATAACGTCACCCTGTCTTACACCTTCCTGCAGTTGAATAGGTTTCGTGCTCTGGTTACAGAACCAGCTGCGATGGCTCTCCGAGTACAGACACCAATAGCCATCGCAGCCCTACTGTACAAACACTTCTATAATATCGACAGTCAACTTAGCACCGTTAAAGTGACTGTAGTACCGCCTAAATTTCGACGGATTCAAAGACATTTTCATAGTACACGTACGTGTGATTCATACGATTGAACTTTTCGCTCTCCTGTACAATCTGCCGCAGAGTATGTATATGGTCTATGGTACCGAAGCCTTTTCGGAAACCGGCTTCTGGAAGTCGTAGAATCTGCGTGCGAGACGATTCGTATTGACTCTCGAAAACAGCACGTAAACGCGGCTCAGAAAGGACTTCGGTCTGTAGTTCTTCAAGAGAGCGTTGTCGTCTTTCTTGAAGAACAAAACCACCGCACTTCTGCTCTACGTCTCCGGAGTAGTTCCACCATGGAGGACGGAACTAAAGAGCTACTGAAGGACTTTAAGTACCGATTTTCCACACGCTTTCAAAAGCGCCGCTGTAATTCCATGCTCGCCTGGGGCCTATCCGTTTTTAAGGCGCTGGAGAGGCATTCTAATCTCGCTCAGACTGACGACCGGGATATCTTCGCAATGGTGTTGGATAGGACTTGCTGTTGGATCGTTACTCAGACTTGCGTGTGGCTCCAACGAAGATGTGTACAGCTACCCATAGAACCTCTTTATCTCACTCAAAATCACGGGTGTTGCGGAAACGATGTTGCCACACTTGGCCTTCAGCTTTGAGAGTTGGCTCTATCTGGGAGATCAAACTTATACAACTATTTATTAATAGAAGATTTTTATTTAATACAATATAACTCTTTCCCTGTCTCGAACACGTGCGGAAATCCTCCTGGGCACGCTGAGTAACAAGTTAGCCAGCATTTCTTGCGGTCCTGTCCTACTCTTGAATAGCGGCTTCCCTGATCTCTGGCACTGTCTGTGGAGGTGGCTGATGGTTCAGAACAGCTCATTTGAGAGCATCCACGCGTGCTCTATTTGGCTCGATGTTCGGGCGCATTATCATCGACCAGTATGAATTGGTGCCCATGGTTTACTCGGAATGGTCTGACAATTCCATCAATAGCGATCGTTTTGTACTTATCTGCCGTGATTGAGGCTCGATACAAAGGAAAGACGTTCTAGATCCAATCACAAATCAACTGCGTATCAATGATATGTTGCATACCCGTAACATTCATTGCTATGCAGATGACAGCACTGGTGATGCTCTTTACACCGGCCGAGCCAATATTTCTCGGGAAAACGTCTCCGAGTGCCGGGACAAACTTGTGTCTGAAGTCGAGTCTTTGCTGAACAGAGTCTCGGATTGGGGACGACTAAATCTAGTCCAGTTTAACCCCCAGAAGACACAAGTTTGCGCGTTAACCCCTAAAAAGAACCCCTTTGTCGTATCCCCTCAGTTTCAAGGCACTCCCCTTGTTGCCTCAGCCAGTATCGGAATCCTCGGCGTCGACATATCGAGTGACGTGCAGTTTCGTGGTCACTTGGAAGGGAAGGCCAAATTGGCCTCTAAAAAGCTTGGCGTGCTCAGCAGAGCGGGACAGTATTTCATGCCGGCACACCGCCTGCAACTTTACAAGGCGCAGGTTCGGCCGCACATGGAATACTGTTCCCATCTCTGGGCTGGGGCTCCCCAGTACCAGCTCGTTCCACTTGACCGCATCCAGCGCAGAGCGGCTCGAATCGTCGACGACTGAGTGCTTTCCGATCGGCTCGATTCACTGGCGCTGCGAAGAGATGTTGCATCTCTTTGCGTATTTTATCGCATCTATCACGGGGAGTGCTCTGAGGAATTGTTCGGATTAATCCCAGCCGCCAAATTTCGTGAACGCACTACACGGCAAACGTCCCGATACCATCCACACCATCTGGATGCTTGGCGGTCCACCACTGTACGTTTCACAAGGAGTTTTCTTCCACGTACAACGCTCAGTGGAATAGTTTGCCACCGGCGATTTTTCCGGACCGATACGACCTGGGGACCTTCAAGAAAAGAGCTTACTCCTTTCTAAAGGGCCGGCAACGCACCCGCAATTCTCCTGGTGTTGCGGCTGATCATGGGCGGCGGTAGTCACTTAACATCAGGTGAGCCGCATGCTCGTTTGCCCCCTCTTCTATAAAAAAAAACTCCAAAAGGACACCGTTTTTCCGCTTTCCTGAACTGTTCCAGTGGCAGTTCCTTGCCTTTCAGAGTCTCCAAGTTTTCTCCAGAGACGGACACGTCGGTTATCTGGATGAGTACTAATTCGCGACTCGTCAACGAAGAGACATTTTTGTCAAATGTTTTCATCCTCATCTTCTTCATTTTGCCGAATCCTAGCCCACTGCAATATGCAGTCCAGCCTGGTGTAAGCAATTCTGAATGGTCCAAGTGCTAACTTCAAGTACAAAGGCGGCCCGTACTTCTGCTTTTATTGTAGTCAGTACCGTCTTTACCACAAGGGCACACGGGGCGCGTGCCCAGGGCCCCCGTGACGAAAACATTATCCGAAACAAAAATTATAGAGTAAATGAGGGCGTTGTTTGTGACTTTCTGGCAATCCCGAGCAGTGACAGGCCCCACATTGCCGAGTTAGATTTCCTAGGTAGAAACTATGTAGTTCCATATTATATAAGTTTTTGTTGGGCTGTACTTATAACCTGGATTTTTGTTTAATTTTCGCCAATCTATGTATTTATAATCCATGAAATAAAAATATATATTCGTACTGTTTGATAAAAATAACAATTCAAATGATTTAACGGAAAATGATTTATTTAATTCCTACTTATGATAATTTTTAACCACAAATATAAGTTTTTATCTAAATTTTAATGTAATAAATGAAAAGAATTCACGTATTCATGTTGTTATAGAATATTTTCCTTTTTTTGAAAGAGGGTTTAGGTTCTTTCCTACATTAAAGTATACTTTACTAAGAAATTATCGTCCCCGCCATTGTGTTATAAATCAATGGTCCCCACTATGACATCCGTCAAATATTTTACCTCATTGTAAAGTGGCGCTGCCCTGGTGACAAAAAAGGCCCTCATTAATGACATTATTTTATTATTTTTACCAATTAAATATAATAAATATAAGATCATAGCAGAAAAATGTGTTTGTCATTCAAGTTTTTTTTTTTACTTTCCAATAGGGCCCCAAATTCTTGTGTGCCCAAGGGCCCCGGTGTGACCTAAGACACCGTTGATTGTAGTGGTGTTGATTGTTCGGTCACGAGCTCCAGATACCCGATATAGCGCTTCTGAGCAGCAGCCAGAACAGTTGGGCGACCACTGCGAGGTCGATCAGCTAAATTATCCATGCCATGGTATCTCTGCAACGTGGCCACGATACAGGGTAACTCTGCGTGCTATTTCTCTCGTGGAATATCCCCCTTCCCTCAAAGTTACTATTATTGCTCGTAAAACTTCTGATAATACTCTTTCCATTTTTTCAATCACAACTTTCCTCGAAAAAATATTAATCCCTTAAAATTGACTAGGTTAGATTTCTAAATGAGTGTAAGCTTGGATTGAATATATTTTTATATGGAAGAACTATTGAATTTTTTTATTGTTTTGTATTCTAATTCTACATTTTTGAGTAAAGAATCTTTAAAAAAGATGAAATTATAATATTATAGTCTACCGTAACAAAAAAGATTTCGATTTTTCAAATTGATCGCAAACTTTTTTTGTTGTGTGTACACAAAAATAAATGAAGTTTTACAAAACTAAGTAATAATCATTAGTACTGGTATTACTAGCTTATGCTTGTGCCTGTTCCTAGACTCGACTTCACCGAGTCGGTAATTTATTCTTGGGGTGACGTACATGTATCGTGTATACATACGCTTTTACAACAAAATTAGTATATACAAAATTTGACCCGCACTAGTACCATTATTTAGCTGTCTATAATATCGAAAACTCTGGCCTATATTTAGCTGAAGGGGTTATTTCCATGCCGTTTAGACATGAATTAACATTTAAAAAAAAATAACATTTAAAAAAATTGGATGTCTGTCCCTCTATCTAACCGGACTTATTTTCGGAACTTCACGAACAGATTAAATGAACAGAGCAATGCCAGGAAAAAATGTGTGTGTAAATTCGAACGGGTAATATTGTTTAATTAGGAAATACTTTAAAGCCGTGGTAGCTCAGATGGTTAACGCTCGCTGTAAATATAACGCATATTTTTAGACGAACGTCAAACGTGTCAAACGTGTCGTGCAACATATCTGTGTTAAAAGTTCATTTTTTAATTCTAAAAGTTCGAAATAGCTACCAAAAGTAATACAGAAACATTTTTTAATCTACAATAATTCTGTGTCGTTATTATCCTGCAAGGTTCTAACGTAATTCTGAAGATGATCTGGTGTTAACGCAGTAACTTCGAATGTTAACTTTACCAAATATTTCAAAGTGTGATATATATTTTATATTGTGTAATACAAGCTAATAGTGTATTATCAGTGTATCTAATTAAAAAACTAACTTTAAAAGTTAATCCAGTGAGCCTTTTCGAAATACAATAATTTGTGATTACTCACGATCTATTGATAACTTTTGTTTCTGTACTACCGACAGACTGTTAATAATTTGTTGCTGTACACTAAATAGATTGATATTTTCGCTTAGTGTACCAACATCACCGTGGCGCGGATGGTATAACGACGTCCAAAATCTAGCGACGTGCGATCGATTCCCAACGCCGGAAAGTTTTTTGTCATTTCCACAAATTTCAAATTTAAGTTATTAAATTGTAACAGTAATGTCGTCTGCTATGAGTTCTAAAATTTGCGCCGGATGCAAAAATACTTTACCCAAAAAAGAATTTCTTAGTTGCATGATTTGTAAATTGAAGTATGACTGCGAATGCGCAAACATACCTATCAGATACTTTGATCAAATGGACCAGCAAAAGAGGAATAATTGGAAATGCCCGGAATGTTGCAGTAAGCAACCAAAAACTGGTAACAGTCACACACCGGTTAGGTCAGCTGTCACTAGCCAAACATGCAGCAAAGCTACTGATGAATACTCTTCTGAGCCATTCGTTACTTTACGTAAAAAGCACAGCGAGTCACCAACCCCAGCATCGATGAAAAGCAATGATGGTAGTAACTTCTTGACAGAAAATACTCTTCGTGATATTATTAAACAAGAACTTTCTACAACCATTCAAAAACTTGTTACGGCACAGCTCAATACAATTAATGAACAAATAGCGGGATTTTGTGAATCTATGTCGTTCATAAATGCGCAATTCGAAGAGATGAAAACTGTAATTGAAGAAAAATCCGCTATTATTAACAACTTAAAAAAAGAAAATACTCAACTTCAAGCATCAGTCAAGGACCTTAAAACCCGGTTAAACATCGTAGAATCACATATGAGAGAATGCAACATCGAAGTAAATGGTATTCCCGAACATAAAGCGGAAAATTTGGCAAACACTATCGTGCAGTTAGGACAAGCTGTTAAAAATTCGCTGTCAGTTGATGACATCCAATATGTTACTCGAGTAGCTAAGCTGAATAAAAATACCAACAAGCCACGTTCTGTCATTGTTAAGCTTCGTACCATGAAACACAGAGATGCTCTCCTAGCGGCTGTTGCTTTATTTAACAAGAAAAATCCTGATGATAAACTAAACTCTCACCATCTAGGAATTGGAGGATCTAGAGTCCCAATATATGTTTCAGAACATTTAACTCCAGGAAATAAATCCCTTCATGCCGCTGCGCGCATAAAATCCAAAGAAATGAAATATCGCTTCATATGGATTAGGAATGGAAAAATTTACGTACGCAAAGATGAATTTAGTCAAGCAATAATAATAAAAAATGAAGATAGTCTTAAGCTCATAATTTAAATTTAAAAAAATATGTGAATGATATGGCCACCAAAATTTTACAGTGTTAGAAATCTACTATCAAAATGTGCGAGGTTTGAGAACTAAGACCTCCGATGTGCTTAAGAATATCTTGATTTCAAATTATAAAATTATCATATTTACTGAGACTTGGCTTAAGCCTAGTATCTTTGACAATGAACTATTTGATTCCCGTTATGTAGTTTATAGAAAAGATCGTTTATGTCTAGACGCATCTAAAAAGGATGGTGGAGGTGTTCTCATTGCCATTTCACGTGAGATATCATCCTCTCTTATTGTAAATTGGGAAACCAATGAAGAAAATATGTGGGTAGTGCTAAAATTCAATAACAACCATGTCACAAAAAGTATTGGACTTTGTGTAGTCTATTTGCCACCACCAGTTAAACTAGAAAATCTAAATAATTTTTTAGATAGCGTGGATAATGTTGCTAACCACGTTGATGACTTAGTTGTTATAGGTGACTTTAATATGGGTTTTATTGAGTGGTCTGCTAGTGAAAAATGTTCATACATGACACCATATAATTATAACAATGCACTCGGACACTCATTAGTTGACTTTATGTCTATTAATGACTTATACCAATATAACTGTATAAGTAACTGTGACGGTAGACTCTTGGACTTAGTGCTAAGTAATTTAACAAACATTATAGTTACAAAACCTCCTGAAATACTTAGTAAATTGGATTCATACCATCCTGATTTGTTAATAAGTATAGAATACGGTCATATTTCCTTCCTTCGTCCCAAACTTCGTATAGATTATAATTACTTTAAGGCTGATTATAAAACTATTATTGATAAAATTAAAAATATTGACTGGTTGCACGAATTTTATGAATGCAAAGATGTCAATGCTATGGTCGAAGTATTTTATAATCGTCTCTTTGAAGTCATCGATTTATCTGTACCTAAACGTAAGATTATTTCAGCAAAGTATCCTAATTGGTTCAAACATAGCTTGGTTAAGTTATTGTCAGAGAAAGAAAAACTCCACAAAAAATATCGCAAATATAATAACCCCAGAGATCACTTAGAATTTCAAATACTTCGCAGTCGGTGTCACAAACTCTTTGTTCAATGTTTTAATAATTTTAAACACAATGCAGAATCTGATATTTTGAAAAACCCAAAACACCTTTGGAAATATATTAAACATAAAAAGAAAGGTGAGTCAACTCTACCCGCGTCCATGAAATTGCATAACAAGGTGGCAAACTCTGGAACGGAAATAGCCAATTTATTTGCAAACCATTTTGCATCCGTTTACACCAAAACAACTAACAACAAAGCGGCATACTTTACGCAAAATAGCAATATTACACATTTGAGTAAATTGAAGATTAATGAAACAGATGTCGTAAAAAAAATCAAAACATTAGATGCTGAAAAGGGTGCGGGTTCAGATAGTATCCCTCCCATTTTTGTTAAACGTTGTGGCCCAAAAATCGCTTTTCCATTGACCCTTATTTTTAATCGTTCCCTAGAAGATGGTATCTTCCCTGAAGAATGGAAAAAGGCCCGAATAGTCCCAGTTTTTAAAAAGGGTGATCGCATGGATATAAAAAATTATCGCCCTATATCTATTCTTTCTTGCTTTTCCAAACTATTTGAAAGTCTTGTGCACCCAGTTCTTGCCAAGCACCTTGATAATTTTCTTACCAGCTCGCAGCATGGATTCAGAAGTGGATTGTCAGTTCAAACTAATTTGTGTAATTTTACTTCTGATCTTTTAAAAGAGGTAGACAAAGGCCAAGAAATTGACGCCATATACACAGACGTTAGTAGTGCATTCGACAAGGTTGACCACAAGCAACTCGTTAACAAACTTTCTCTGTATGGTATTGGTCCTTCCTTGATTGGATGGTTTAGATCTTATTTGGAGAAGAGATCTCAAATTGTAGTTGTTAATGGATTTGAATCCAAACAGTATCAAGCTCAATCTGGGGTGCCTCAAGGTTCGCATCTGGGCCCTCTATTATTCTTGGCTTATATTAACGACATCACTACTGTAATCAAAAATTGTCGTTGCTCGTTATTTGCTGATGATTTAAAAATTTATAAACCAATAAAATCAGTGGACGATATAAATCTTATACAGGAAGATCTGAATAGAATATCCCATTGGTGTGACGTCAATAGTATGACTCTTAATGCTAACAAATGCTTCCATGTAAAATACACCAGAAAAGTAAAACCGCTTGTCTCTAGTTATTCAATTGGTAATGTTGTTTTGCAAGAGATACCGGAGATCAAAGACTTAGGAGTAACTATTGACAGAAAGCTAACCTTTAAATCTCATATAAACACTATTGTTAAGAAAGCCGCGAAGTTCTTAGGATTTATTAAGCGCAATACAAAGCAATTTTCATCTGGGACTAAAATTATTTTATATAATGCTTTTGTAAGAAGTGTCCTTGAATTCGCTAGTGTCATATGGAATCCATCTTCTAGTGTGCACTCCCAACGCGTTGAAAGTATACAGCGAGCCTTTACTCGACATCTTGCCTTTCATGCCAGTGGTATCTCACATAGGCAGCCTTACTATCAGCGACTGGATAAGTTTAAAATGATGTCTCTCCGAAATAGACGAGTTATTCTAGATTTGTGTTTTCTACATAAAATAGTACATAATAAAGTTAAGTGCAGTGAACTCCTCAACCGCATTTCATTTGCTGTTCCGCGTAAATATCATCGTTGTCGCATCCAAAAAACATTTCATATTCCTTTCGCGAAAACTCGTCTCGGGAGTCACGCTCCTATCGTGCGTATATGTGGAAAATATAACGAATATTTTAAAACCATACCTGGCATTGACATATTTAATGACTCTTATATTGCATACAAAATTAAAATTACAAATCATTTATCATCTAGTTTCTGATACAAATTATATCTGCAATATAATATATCTTATACTTTTTACATTGCATGACTCAATCTGTGAATGTTATGTACACTTGTAATTGATATACATATCAGAGAGTATAGAAATGTGTATGTAATCGTGATTGTTATATATGTATATTGTATGTGTACTTGTTAAATAAAATAAAATAATAAATAAAATAACAGAACGCGAGTAACCCGGGTTCGATCCACGCCGGCACCAATGTTAACAAAATTGCAATTTGCAATTGCAATTTTAAGTGCTGGTTTACCACGTGCTCGGTGGTGAAGGAAAAACATCGTGAGGAAACCTGCATGTCTGAAGAATAAGAAAGAAAAAAAATATTTTGAAGACATGTGAAGTTCGCCAACACGCATTGGGGCAGCCCGGCGGACACCTTCCTTGCCCTAAAACCCTCTCAGAAATGAGGGGAGGCCTGTGCCCAGCGGTAGGACGTATATAGGCTGTAACTTTACTTTTACTTTAGGAATAACTTTTATATTATATTAGATTTGGAGATTTTTTCAGATACCAATAAATTGATAAAATAAAATAAAAGCTCTTTGATGAACATCTTAAATGTAAACATTAATAGACTATACCTAGGTAAAGCGCGTATTTAATAATTATTCTTCATCATTATAGCGTGGATCAAATGTTCCTATTCAAATCTCACGAAACATGTTGCCATGTCATTCTTAAGACGAGTTAACAGTTAACATTAAGCTATTTTAATGACTACACTACACAATAATTGTGTGTAGTTGAATATCTGAATTGAATTGGTTTTTGATACGTTTTTCAACTAATATTATAAAATTCAACTTAAAAAGAAAAAAACCCTTTCCAAAAATATATTATATATAGAATATAATAGCATGAAGTAATTTTTTTATTAAATATAACAAGTAATTTTTATTGAAAGTAATTTTTTACTTTCATCACCGGTCCGAAAAAACCTCTGGCTTGGGAAGAACCAGCAAAAACTTCTTTTTCAAAAGAAATTATATAATAAAACACATCATGTACAAACTTCTTACAAAACTTATTTAAGAAACAGCTTGGAAGCGACAACCTCTATCCGATGTGTTATCAACCATGTATTCATTTATATTATAATAATCCTTTTTATATAGTTTTCGTCTAACGAAATAAATAAACTTCGTAATAGAGAGACCTTGTTAAATGTTATGACTAAGGAGTAACTTACGTCATAAGTTAAGACAACAAAAATAAGCCAACATGTTGTAATCTGTTGGTGTGCCCACCGCGCGAGGTCGATTTCATGACAAGGCGTACCTAGTGTCTTTACAACGACAAAACAAACAAACACGTAACTCCCTCATAAAGGCTTATTGGAGTTCATCGAAACAGCAGCCGCACCAGCTCTGAGCATGGTCGCCATAAGCTGTGACAATAGGTACCAGTGTGTTAAAGTTAACTAAGAAACACCCAAGTGAAACCGGAAGTAACCGGAAGTACCGTTCCTAAGCAATGCGGTATGTATAGAAAAGCTCCGAAATAACCACATGGAACATTGCCTGCTCCGTGAGCAGAGCACCTAGTCTCGCAAGAGCACACTTCTTACTCGGCCAAAGGGGTGTTGGTTTTTTCCCCACATAGTTTCGCACAATGCCTAGTGTAGATTAAAGCTTGTCCGAAGAGTGGTATGGCGAGCGATACGATCAGAGCTGGCAATGGTCATAGACGATTTTGATTATAAACAACAGTGGAGCGTTATGGTCATGTATTTTAGTACATTTTTACTGTCATAAAATTCTATAGCTGTGTAGTCAACTTGCTAGTCTTTTTCATAGAACAAAATCCGTCATGACCCAATTGAAGTGACCCCCTTTGGTAAATCAATTTGCGCTCCGGTCTGATTTTTACGGCTTTATTTAAGCTTACACCATTAAATTTTAGTTGAGAACGTAACAAAACCAGCTGTATTTGGCTACTATTAATACGAATCAAATATTTTTGGGCTTTCTTTGCTTATGGAATATCCTTTTAACATTCTCTTTTGTCACGTAGGAGGGATATTTGAATAGTTGCCACGCTTGGAAAACGGGTTCGCAACCGCAGTCTTTTAATATTTAGATTTGTTATCAGGAAGATGATTCTGCCTATCTCTTATTGCGTTTTCTTTTATCACCTCTTACGATGACCGGGATGATATGAAATTTACTATAGATTCTCTTGCGCCACCATTACTTGGCGATTCTATATATGTATTAACACGCCTACATCATTTAACTAAATCAATTATGTAGATACATACACCTAATACTCAGCGTGATTGTTGTATATAATAACGGGATATAATACGAAGAAGAGAATCTTTTCATTCAACTTCTTCCCGTAGCAAGTTCTGATTTTTTATCGATATATTAATTATGTTCAAATTTAGATATCATTAGCGTATAATTTGGGAGTCTCATTTTCTTCGTTACTTATTTCTGCCTCCTCAACAGTACTACAATCTATAATAAATAAGCGCGACATACCACCGTTACTTCGTTTCCATTGCAATTTATTCAATACCGTAATGATTTTTTTAAGAACAGGCTAACAAAAATTTCACATAATTTAATCGCTAGAATAGTTCAATACTGAGATCCATACTAATATTATTGTATTACGTGAAATTCATACAGAAATGATAGATACGGCTGTAACTCTAGTTCCCTATCACCTTAACAACCCTATCCCTTGCCATATGTAATGATTATGTATACATAAATTATTAGGTGCAGGATGTTTTTACTATGAGAATTAAGGAAAGAGATGAAAAGTGGGAAGGAAATGGGTACACAGATCAGTTCTTCTCACTGACGATCTCGCAGACTCACGAGACCGTGTTCAGACTAAAGGTGTCTTGGCGACAATGAGAGAAATGATGCGGAGTTTCTTTCGTCGTTTCTATTTCGGTCGGAAGGAACTCATTTTGAAATGGAAGCAGGTTTAAATTTTAACTTTTTTAAGGGCATGGTCCACTCAAAAGGTTTCTCTGAATTTTTAAATAATAATAAAAAGTATTTTAAGAAACCTCTAGAGCTAGAAAAATTCATAGACAGTGGGCAGCGAGATTAAAGCTATTGTAGTGCTGTTAAAGCTATATCATAGCTAAAGGTGGCAACTTTGAACAAAACTACTTATAATTTAGTGCTTTTATTTCGATAAATATGTACACATATGTTTTATTAATATTACATACTTTCATTCAAAAAGGTATGCATTTTAATGTGTAACAGAACTTATGAGAACTTATAGCTGTGGGAGTCCGCCTACATACTGTATACATGAAGTACATATATATACAACGTGCGTATACAAAGTTTTAAATAAATAAATGGTTTAATTAGCTGGCTAGCCATATTGTTACCGGTATTGAAGAAAGGTTACCCAAATCGCATAAAGTAATTCATAAAATAAGTTCGAGGAAAAATATTTATTAAACCATTAATTAATATTTTCCATGTTTGTAGTACTCTAATCACTAGTTTAGCTTGTTATCTACACCTGACTATACAAACATGTTTATTACCTCTGCATTTACTCACAAAACCAGGAAAAGTAAATCGTCACGGTAACCGTGGCGTTTTTAAAAGTGATATATCATGACATACGTAATCATTATGCCACAAATAGCATTACGATGATATTCATTAGTTTAGTGAGATCAGAGTAGACTATGTACGTCTTATCAAAATCACAATAGACATGGTTTAAGGAGCCGTGGTAGCTCAGATGGTTAACGCTAGCTGTAAATATAACAGAACGCGAGTAACCCGGGTTCGATCCTCGCCAGTAGGTACCAATGAAATTGTTAATTGCAATTTTAAGTGCTGATTTACCACGTGCTCGACGGTGAAGGAAAACATCGTGAGGAAACCTGCATTTCTGAGGAATAAGAAAAAAAATATTTCGAAGACATGTGAAGTTCGCCAACACGCATTGGGGCAGCGCGGCGGACACTTCCTTGCCCTAAAACCCTCTCAGAAATGGGGGGAGGCATGTGCGCAGCAGTGGGACGTATATAGACAGTAACTTTCCTTTACTTATGGTTTGCGCGGCTCGAGTAAATACAACTTTTTATTCTTGAGCGGAGTCTACAAACTGCTATAATAGACGAAAAGGTATGTTGCACAAAGATTTCGCTGTTATAAAAAGTGTGATTATTAAATAAAAATGTAAAATGAACACATAGTTGGGAGTAATAATTGGAAATAATATAATAAAATATACTGAACTATAAAAGGTATAATTTAAATACCCTCGATTAAAAGAGACTGTGGTTTATTTTATCGATTAGTGCAAACGTAATAACAAATCAAACTATAGGGATTGGGTTATCAAAATAATGTACTGTATTTAATTATGTGTTACACGATATATCCAAAGCAAGCAATTGAGCTGTATTTTTTTTGATAGTGTTTTTTATGGGGTTTATTTAATAGAAAAGGGAAACGAGCACGCGCCTCATTTGATTGCAAGTGTTGACCGCCGTCTATGAACAACTGCAACACCAGGGGAATTGCACGCGCGTTGCCGGGCTTTTAAAAAGGAGTAAGCTCGTTTCTTGAAGGTCCCTAAGTCGTATAGGTTTGGAAAAATCGTCGTTGGTAAACAATTCCATAAAGAAGACGTGTAAGGAAGAAAACTCTTAGTAAATCATACAATAGTGGACCGCCAAGCATCCAGATGATGTGGATGTTAAGTTTTGACGCGATGTGCGTTGTTGAAATTTGGCGGCTGCAGTTAATCCGAACAATGCCTCGGAGCACTCCCCGTGGTAACTGTGTGGAAAAAGAAAGGGGATGCAACATCTCTTAGCATTGCCAGTGAATCGAGCCGATCAGAGAAGAACTCGGTCGTCGGCAGTCAAGTGGAAGGAGCTGGCACTGGGAAGCCCCGACCCAGAGATGAGAACAGCATTTCATGTGAGGCCAAACCTGTGCCTTGTAAAGTTGCAAGCGGTGTGCTGGAATGAAATATTGTCCTGCTTTGCTGGGCACGTAAACCTTTTTAGACGCCTATTTAGCCTTCCTGTCCAAGTGACCACGAAACTGCGCATCCCTTTATATGTCGACGCTGAGGATTCCGATGCTGGCTAAAGCAGCTAGATATGTGCCCTGAAATTGAAGAAATTCGACAAATTTTAACGGAAAACGGATTCGGTTTTGAGGTAAACTTATGACTTCTTGGGATTGAACTGGACTAGATCCAGTGGCCCTGAATCCAAGACTTTATTCAGGAAAAACTCGACTTCGGACAAAAGCTTGTTCCAGTACTCGGAGACCAATGGGTCTGTACCTATGTCTGTCTGGTGAATAAAGCATCACCAATGTTACTGGCTTGCAACATTACGAAGAAACAGCGTAGGTGATGTCACGCACTCACGCAGCCTAGTGGAAAACCATCATTGAGAAGCTTGTATTCGGAGCATGCACCATCTACTCTGACCTTGATGCTTTGATCTGCAAGGAAACTGGTGATCTAATTGCACAATTTCTTGGGAAGCCCATAGGAAGGAAGCTTCGGTAGAAGCCCTTTGTGCCAAACCCGATCGAAGGCCTTCGCAATGTCCAAACTAACGGTGAGGGCGGGGGTTAGTCTACTCCTAACCTTTTGATATTATTGTTACGAGCTTGAGGTTCGTGACAATAAAAATTGCCGATAAAATTACCTAAATTAACGCTTTAATTTACTTTACACAAATTAAAACTTAAAACACTAATAATTAAACACACTAATTCACTTTATTCCGCTCCGAAGCTTCGCTTGTCTCGCCCAAATCCAATACTGCCCCGATCGCATCTTGCAGCGCCTATATATACAAATTAGCAATGAAGCATCCGGAATATTCAAGTAAATGCGCGCAAAGCGACGAGTGTTCGAGTGTAGATTTTATAGAAACTTAGTTCTTCGGATGGCGCTGTCGGTTCAAAGATTTGTGATGTCATTTTCTGCAGAGCTCCCCTCGCTCTCGTTCCTGACACTAGATGGCGCTAGTGTATGACGTTGACTTATTCACGCAACATTATCAATAGGACTAGATTAACACCTATTCTGCTTTCCTGCCCGGCGAGCAGTCTGGCGAATGGCTCTGGGAAGATCGCAGGTCATATTGACTCCCAGGGCAAGTCCGAGGAGTTCTTTCTTCACGTGGTCGCCGTCTGTTATTTGGTCTGGTTCAATAGGAAACAGACAGAACAGAAACACTCATATGATCTTCTTATCTTTGATCCTACCCCTTTTTTCCCATCCTAACCGAATGTCAAGCGTACCGTGTTGATGGATGCGTGAGTGCCTTATTTTAGCCCTTCCCTCGGCATGCGGGGTTCTGTCTGCGGTGTGCCCTAGCTAATCGTGGAACCAAAATGGACGAAAATCGAAATTTTGAAAAGACTAATGAAAAATCTCCTCTAATGGAACTATCTGTAGGTTTGGAAGAGGCTCTTTTAGCCTCACCAATATCCTGCAACACTACGCCCCAACCTGGCACGAGCCGTGAAGTGGAGGGCACGTCTGCATCCGAACCACAATCGAAAATGAACTAGGAAGGGGAAAAGAAAAAGTTCGCTAGGTCTTGTAAGCTTAGTGGGGCAGCAAGGAAGAGGTACCGAAGGCTGATAGCAGCTGAGATAGGAGCCGAAGAGGCCCCCTCTCTCTGCCAGAAGTCCTGGGACGAAATCTCTCTGTCCAAACCTACCCCAGTTCCGAATGCGAAAAAACGCAGATGGTCTGAGGAAAAGTCCCCCAAAGACGAGCCCAGGAATGTTTGTAGCTGGCAACGGGGGAGTAGAAGCTGAGCTTTAGTGCCGTAGCTGGCTCCGCGCGTGTAGGAATTCGCAATTCGAATCCTATGAGTGTGGAGCAGATGCAGATGGTCCACCGGTCACTAAACACGTGCCATCGCTAATACGGCCTGTGGGGGCGCAGCCGGGAAAGGGACTAACATTTTCGGGTTTCACTCATAAGCCAAGTTGGATTCTGGTAACGTGAATGAGAATTAGGCAAACCAGGACTGGATTGTGGGTGAGATCGGAAAACTGAAACCCTGGCCGGAGGTAGAACTCTCGATAATACCCAAGGGCGAACTACCTAAGCTGACTCTCCAGAGGAGGTGGCTGTGTTGTTGAGGGCACAAAATGAAGGGTTCCATATCGAGCTCTGGAGAATTCTCTGCCGTAGAGAGGAGGAGAATGGGTTCCTAATAACCTTTTCTCTGGACAACCCATCGGCGGAGGCTCTTCGGAAGGCAGGCGGCAGAGTCGTCCTTGGCTTTAAAATGATAACTTTTAAAGTCAGGGGAGGCTCTGACGGGGCAATAGAGCCTGAACCGCCCCCAATCCGATTCCCCCCACCCTCCACTTCTCGGGGTGAGACTAAAACGCCATCAGGGAGAGTGACGAAGACCCAAGGCGTTGCTCTCGCCTCTATCCGACGGCCTCCGCTGGTGTCGTCCAGGGGTGGGGGGAGGGGAGATGGGGGTGGTACAGTGAAAGGTTAGGCGGGGGTCAAGAGTGCCGGTAAAGGACGCCTTCGTCATCAACAGACTGCCCTCCTGGCCCCCTCCCCACGCCCATAAATGGCTAACCCTAAGGGTAAGACGAGGGTCCTCCAGGCAAATCTTCACCATACAGCACTTGCTTCAGCCGTGGTCGAGGTACGCCTGCGACAGTAGCCCCATGTCACTGCTCATTGGGGGCCTGATATCTAAAAATGTTAACCCCACAACCATCAGATGGGTGAATCGATGCTCTCAAACAGAAAGGCAAAAATAGTGCTGTTTCAAACTTCGATTGAGGTTGCAACTACAAGAGGCTGCCCACAAGGAGGTGTTTTGTCACCCCTTCCTTCGACTCTTGCGGTTGACCAACTATTGTACAAAATAGCAGACCTATGCATTGGCTCACTAGGTTATGCTGATGACCTTGTGATCATCGCAAGGGTCTTTTGCCAAAGTACTTTATTGTCAATCATACAAAGAGCCCTAAACATCATAAATAACTGGTGTAGGGATAACAGTTTATCAGTTAATGCTGATAAAACTGTTATAATACCCTTTACGAAAAAGAGACGGTTGGACATATTAGTCCCACCAAAACTTAATGGCAAAGAAGTACTATTTTCCACTGAAGTTAAGTACTTGGGCGTAACAATCGACTTCGAACAATCGAGTCGAACAAATCAAACGTAACAATCGACTTCGAACAATCGAATCGAACAAATTAAAAACTTACGTGGAACTCTCACCTTAGCAACGCACGCCGTAAGGCAAAATTGCTTTAGGTACGTGCAGTCGTTTAGCTGGGGCTTGCGTCCCAGTATGGTCCTATGGCTGTACAGCAGCATAGTGAGGCATTTCTGACCTACGCTTCTATTGTCTGGTGTAACAAGGCCAACCAAAAGACGACTACGGACAGACTAAATAGTTTACAAAGGGCAGGCAGTCCCTCCTTAATGGCAACTGAAGGTATGCGATCATCGCCTGGAGCGGCTCTTAATGCACTTCTATGCCTAACGCCCCTTGATATTTACCTAGACAAGGAGGCGAGGGCTAGTTTGTATAGGATTAACGCCCAGGGCGGTCTGAGCTTGCTCTCCTACAGATTGAGATCCATGCTCGACTTTATAAAAACTCTGATAGTCAAGCGGCACTGCTAGCGCTGAGGTCAAACTTTGTTGCAAGGCTGTTGGAGACTGCGTGAACCGTTTAAACGCCATGGGATGTAATAACAATAGGGTCATCTTAGGATGGGTTCCAGATCGCGCGGGTATTGTAGGCAACGAATTTGCCGACAAACTTGCACGGGGAGGCTCAAATTGCACAAAATTTGGATCAGAGCCTTTTGTGGAATCTCAAGAAGCCTAGCCCGATAGACCCTTGAAACTCTTTATCACAATAAATCACTTAAGATCTGGTCTGACACACCAGGTTTAAAACATTCTAAAACCTTAATCCGGGCTTTTTATCGTAAATTCGCTTGAGAAGCCCTGGCATTAAGTAAAAATAAATTGCGCATTCTGGCAAGAGCCCTAACTGGACACTGTTGTCTTAAAAAGCACATGTCCATCCTGGGACTAAGCAACTCAAAAATGTGTTGGTTCTGTTCCATAACGGAAGAAACGCCTCTGCACATCCTAACTGATTGCGGACTCTTAAAGCGCAAATGTAACACTCATCTGGGAAACTATACTGCGCCCAGAAGAAGTGAAATTGTACACGGCTAAGCAACTCCTTCTATTCATTGAAGGAGTTGCTTAGTCGTGTAACGTGTGAAGGGCAAATCATTGAACTAAAGCCATAGCAGCGATCACAATAGATCTTTTAAGTCGCAATGATACTGGTATCTTTCTCTAGACCTCTCATACTGACTCTCTCTCTACATAACTCTGCTCGCACAAAAAAACGGTTGGGGCCTCCCCTTGGACTCTTGATGAGTCAGGTAGACCGGATCATTAGCTGTTCGACCCCGACTAAAACCGTATTGGTGATCATGAATCAGCTGGTGATCCTCTAGGTACCTCATTAGCTGGCAGTTAGTAATCGTTTCTATTATTTTGAAGAACGAGGTGATAGCGATAGGTTTGTAGTTTTACGGGTCGAAGCAGTCGCCTATTTTAGGGATCGGGTGCCACAAAGCTGTCTTCCTTAAGTGGAGTACCGGAAAAGACACGTTAGAGCCAGTGTCAACTCGGGTGCACACGTTTTCAGCACAGTGGGGGGATGCCATCAAACCCACTCAACTAGCTGCGTCCAGGGAGAGGAGTGCTTAATGCACTGAGTGCTGTGTGAACTGCATTCCGGTATGGAGCACTCACAGCGCGGGAAGGTCAACGGTGTGTTCCTCAGGTCATTGAGAGTTGAATTGGACGCAAAAAGAGAGCATAACAAATTGGCTTATTCGTTGTGACATGGAACAATGAGTCGTCCTCCCTATGCAGAGATAGAAGAGATGGCTGACAGAAGTTTCCTTAACGGCCTTGGCGAGAGACCAAAATGTACGAGTTTCCGAAGGAAGGCGAACAATAGTTGCTCACCAATTCCGCCGATGTGTTCTGATTTTACCATGGCAATGACTCTTTAAATGGGTCTGGAGTCGGAATTACACTTAATTTTAACAGCGTTGGCGTTTACATCTTGGTACGTCAATACGTCAGCCCAGGCTCGATAGCATTCCTGCTTATAGCAATTTGCAATTAATAATCCATGCATCCTGCATCCTGTAGAAAGCCTTTCGGTTTTCTACAGGATGCATTTTGGAGAGTGTGCGCAGGAATTGCATAATTTAATTACCTATGTATAACAAAATGCCACTTACTATCAGGTGGACTCTCATGCTCGCTTTACATCCGTATTCTAAAAAAATTAAGTTTTTTTTTATATGACAGGGTGACAAACGAGCACACAGTCCACCTGATGGTAAGTGGTTGCTGTGGCCCATAGACATCTACATCTATCCTCTATTACGATTCAAAATGCAGATGCGTTGTCACCCGTGAAGACTAAGATGGAATGCCACGTTTCCATTAAAAAGGATCTCCGGTTCTCTATACCCACCGTACGAAACACAGCAGCATCAAGTCAAGTATTTTTTTATGAAATTAAGAATGATGAACCAGCATACACCTCGCCTACTGGTAAGTGGATTCCGTTGACCATAGACACCAAGATCTTTCCGCGATCAAGAAAGTTAACCTTCTGAGTTATCTCACCGATGGATTAAGATTAATTTCCTCGATACCTACCAGTTAAAAGGGTCATCGATTATCTTTGTTACCAGTAGCAGCATTATTCTGCCATTTGGCGCTAATATTCTGTATGAGTGTGGTACTTTTCTGTAAAAAAACTTTTATTTATGTTTGTCTATAGAAGATGCGAACAAACAAGTGCGCGGCTCACCTGATAGTAACAGGCTTCTACTGCCAATTAAAAAATTATCCAAAAGAAATTGTATCGATGAACCGCTCCAACAAAGTAAAAAGGGAACCCACAGAAGAGACACCGAGGTGATTCCCGATGTGTTCCATTTTTTCCTAATTGACAAGGAACACTTAACATTTTGCATGATTTGTAGGTAGGTATACGGTTAATGTAAAATATGTGGCATGTGCCTGTTAAATACAGGTACTACATGACTTGACCTTTAACTGTAGAGATAAAGAGCGCTTACAAGTAATGTCACAAGTACTATTACGTCCCGCATGTTGTACTTAAATAGCTATATACGAGTACAGCATTTAATGCGGTGTAGCGGCCTAAATCAATAATTAATTCGCACATTGTACCCGTCGTCAGATTGCTTAGATCATGGATCCAAGCATTTAGGTCGTAGCTTCGTCGCGCCACTGCGCCGGAATTAATGACCTGGTTCTAGTAATTTTTACAACGGAGATACTTAATTCATCTTAGTTTTGTATAACAAAACTTAACACATGATGTGTTAAGTTAAGAACATTGTATTATAGCATATACCAACCTATATTATCTTCTTTTTCGTTTTTTTATATTATCATTTTCATTCATATGCTCTGTCGGAAACTGGTATATTTAACAGGTAGCACTTAGTAGGTTGTTACAAATATATATACAACCGATGTGCGACGTAAGCGAAGGCGCAGCCACCGTTGCGTTAAAAAGAACAAGCCATCCCGCTAGATCGTCATTATTCAAATTTTCGCCGTACTAGTTGTTCGTTTGTTCCGGCCTCTGCCTTTTGTCCTGATTCTGAGTCTGAAATTACGATTAGTCCGGTCGGAATGAGAAGCGGTCGTCCGTGGTAGATGGCCGTGTGAACGGCCCGTTATACAAACAGTTTACGCGGTTTGCGGTGTTAATGCTTGAGACAGTTTTTGAAGTTCCATTATTTTGATTAACTTTAAACGTTCCTCTAATTTTCATCAATTAGACTTGTAGTTTATTTACAACCTTATCAAGGCACTGAACGCTTCAATAAATATATAGATATCGCGTTTTCCAAATTCACTCATAATATTATACTGTGCCAAATTACTTATTAATTTTCTATTGTTTAAACTATCTTCGGTCGTTATATCATCATCATCATCATTACAGCCTTTCACAAGTCCGCTGCTGAACATAGGCCTCCCCCGAGGAATGCCACAAAGCACGGTCCTGAGCCACCTGCATCCATCGACTTCCTGCATGTCTTACCAGGTCGTCACTCCAACTACACTAACCCCACCAGTACGAAGCTGCTACTCAAGAACCTTTATTCCCCATCGGTTGTCGGTTCTTCCAGCAATATGGCCGGCCCATTGCCACTTCTGCTTCCGTTGGGATATGTCGGTTACTCTGGTTCTACTGCGGATATCCTCATTTCTAAGTTTATCACGCAGAGAAACCCCGAGCATAGCTCTCTCCATAGCTCGCTGAGCGACCTTGAATGTCCTCATACGGCCAACAGTCATTATATCATTATAGTAGTAATGTTATTAACTTTTTTACGTAAAAGTTTATATCTAACCTTTAATCAGTATTATTTTCAATTTTGTCGAAAAAAAATTTTTTGCTGTTTTCTTCCGCACATTAACTTCAGTATACATTATAAAGTGACCTAGAATCATAACATTTTTTGTTTTATATCTTGCATTTTTGTTAATGTATTTCTATCAACTTTGCATTAAACAGTTAGTGTTTGTTGCTTTCATTAAATTAGTTCAAGTTTAATTCAAATACCTACGTATACAGAAATATTTTGTTAACTCGTAGATGACCAAGCCGAATTATTGACAGTGGTTATATAGAAATACAATGGTAATAATAATAATAATAATAATAATAATAATATTAATAATATTATAAATAAAAGGCGTAGGGAAGTGACGACCCCGTCGCCCGCTGACGTAACAGTTATGTGACAAAACTGCGACGTCGGCGCAGTCAGTCAGCATCCTGCCAAGTGGTGTGAGCGCCGTGCCTGGGCAAAATTGTAGATGCAAAGGTCCGTTTGTGCATATGACCCAACCACGAAACGGTTACGGGCTTGGGCGTCTCCCGTTATTTGGCGCCCATAAAATGGATGATGGAAAAAACACGGAAAAGAACGCGCATAGGGCCGCTGCCTGGGGGTCGCCGGGGCGCGTCTGGAGCTGGCGCTGGACGCGGCAGCATGCGGGCCGCCAGCCGAGCGCGAGGAGCTGCACGATCACCTAGCAGCCCCTCGCATCCATCATCCCCACCAGAAGGCTTGGTGTCGGCTGGGTCTTCTCGGACCCAGCATGCGGCACCCGCCGCTGGTGAAGCACGTCGCATGCGTTGGACGAAATCCATGAACGAAAACGCATTGCGGGCGTACTATAGGGCGAAAGGGGAAGAAACTGTGGGAATAGCGTATAGGTCTCGGATGCATTGCTTTTTTGCTGAGCTGGAGCCGTCTATCCCCGTCACGGAACAAAACCTGGCAGACCGAGTTCGGTACATCATGCGCTCGAAAATATTTGATGATGCGGAACTCGTACGACTACGACGTGAGGCTATTCCGTCGTCGAATGAATCGGCTATGGCTGGAGATGCAGCTCCACATTCGACAGACCAGCATTATATTGTGGTTGATTCGAACGACGATGAAATAGTCTCCCACGAACTAGAGCAAATGAGGAGTATACTGGAAGAGGCGATTTTGGAAACGCCCAGCACCCCTCTCGAAAATCGACCGCGACTTCCCCGCATACCCATAACCTAAGCAAGCGAAATCGGGCTGTCGTGAGGGCTCTTAACCCAATGCTGGTCACCTATTTGGAAGCCAGCCGGGACCTTTGCGAGACGGACTCGATTCTCTTTGGCGCCGCAGTGGCAGTTTGCCGTATTATTGGCGCCAAACTTCCCATGGCTGGACGCGCTACTACATAAAGTAGCGCCATCCCAGCCTGGAGAAAAAGAATCGAGGACCGTATCGCAAAGGCAAGGGCCCTTATCGGCAGACTGACAAGCTGCAGGTCGGGTAATAATAGACCGAGGATTATGCGCACCGTTAAGATGGCGTTTGCTGGGACAAATATCAGTTTGTCCCAGCCGGATATCACGCAGAAACTAACGGAGCGCATAGACGACCTGAAGCAAAAGGTCGCTGCTTGGGGGAAGCGGATTCGACGATTTTCCGAGAGGTCAAGGCGGTTCAACCAGAATCGTCTCTTCCAGAGTGATCAGAACAGGCTCTATAAATCATTGGAGCGACCAAAGTTATGTGGAGCGGGCCAAGGACCGGATCAGGCTGACATTATCGCATTCTGGCGTAGCCCGTGGTCAGAGCCCGTAAACCACAGCGAGGGCCCTTGGATGGAAGTTGTGGCGAGCCAGGGTGCGAGTGTTGTGCCTATGGACCCCATCACCATAACGCCAGAAGACGTGGCTGAGGCGGCCCGTAGGGCCCCAAACTGGAAAATTCCGGGGCTCGACGGGCTGCATCATTACTGGCTGAAGGGGTTCATAGTGTGTCACGCTGTGCTCGCCCGACAGTTTCAAGAGGCTCTCGACCAGAAGTCACTCCCGAGCCTCTTCACTACTGGGATCACTCACTTGGTTCCTAAAGATCAGGATACCACAGACCCGAGCAAATACCACCCCATCACGTGTCTACCCACCATATATAAGACACTGACATCCATTTTGAGCGCGAGAATCACTCGTCACCTGGAGCTAAACCAGGTGATATCACGCGCTCAAAATGGATGTCGGGGCGGTGGTCGCGGAACTAAGGAACCACTCCTCATTGACGCGGTCATAGGCAAAGTGGTGAAACGCAACCGTCGGAACTTCTCTGCCGCCTGGATAGACTACAGAAAGGCGTTCGACTCGGTGCCCCATACATGGCTAAACAGGGTCCTCGAGCTGTACAAGATTGACTGTACAGTTAGAGACTTCCTCGAGCAGTGTATGGGGCAGTGGAGTACGATCCTTTGTCATCTGGGCGAGCGGATGACGGCTGCGGAGAACCACATAAGGATAAGAAGGGGTATCTTCCAGGGCGATTGTCTGAGTCCAATCTGGATCTGCCTCTCTCTGAACCCTCTCAGTACCTTACTGGAGGGCTCCGGGAGGGGATTTCAGCTACGAAAAGGAGGGACAAAAGTGACCCACCTTTTCTATATGGATGACCTTAAGTTATTCGCCTCCAGTCACCCCCATCTTATGGAACTGCTAAACATCACTTGTGAATTTAGCAGTTCCATTGGAATGGAGCTGGGGACGGATAAGTGTGCGGTCCTCCATGTTGAAAGTGGAAGGGTTGCTAACTCTAAGGGCATAGACTTGTCTATGCCCGTCAACTTAAGAACCCTTTCCGAGGCTGAAACATACCGATACCTGGGTATGTCACAGAACATCGGTATCGATGAGGCTGGTATGAAACAGTCAGTTTGCGACGTGTTTTATGCACGCTTGACCAAAGTGCTTAACAGCATTTTGTCCGGTGTGAATAAGTCACACGCATATAACTGCTGGGTCATGCCTGTCCTCATGTATACCTTTGGCATACTCAGGTGGACTCAGACTGAGCTTAACGCCCTGGATAGAAAAGTCCGCACTACCATGACGTCCCATAGGATGCATCATCCGAGATCGTCGGTAATGAGGCTGTACTTGCCGCGAAAGTATGGTGGGCGTGGCTTTCTGAGCGCGCTCACCATGCATAATCGCGAAGTGTGCAGTCTCCGTCAATACTTCTTGACGAGATCGGATGATCCATTCTATAATGACGTCATTTCTAGTGATAAAGGGCTTACCCCTCTATCCTTAGCCAACGAGCAATGGCAGGACCCAGCAGTGCTTAGCATTTCCGACCGGGAGACCGTATGGAAGGAGAAGGAGCTCCACGGGAGGTACTACAAGGCTCTACATGAGCCCTTCGTAGATACAGTCGCCTCCCTCAACTGGCTACGTTTCGGTGACCTCTTCGGGGAAACCGAGGGTTTTGTCTGTGCAATACAGGATCAGGTTATTAGGACCAACAACTATCGGAGATACATCCTAAAGGATGGCACCGTCGACGTCTGTCGAGCTTGTCGCCATCCCGGGGAGTCACTCAGGCATGTCATCTCCGGTTGTTCGGCGCTTTCTAACTCTGAGTACTTGCACAGGCACAACCTAGTAGCCAGAATTCTACACCAGGAGCTCGCTCTGAAATATGGTCTCGTGGACCGGAAATTGCCGTATTACAAGTACTTGCCGGAAGCCGCGCTCGAAAATGACCGCGCCA
The DNA here is from genome assembly GCA_036936625.1 of Parnassius smintheus behrii. Lineage (NCBI taxonomy): Eukaryota > Metazoa > Arthropoda > Insecta > Lepidoptera > Papilionidae > Parnassius > Parnassius smintheus. The sequence goes on from JAUPFT010000018.1 coordinate 29,032,344, forward strand.
GGCTCTATTGGGACCGGGCCATCATTACAGACAGGACTATTCTTGCGAATAAGCCTGATATTGTGCTGATTGACCGGGCACAGTCAAGGATATTTTTGGTCGATATTACCATCCCGTATGACGAGAACCTCGTGAGAGCCGAAACAGATAAGCAATCAAAATATCTGGACCTGGCTCACGAGGTGACCGACATGTGGGGTGGTCTGCCGGCCGAAATTATTCCTGTAGTCGTCTCTGCGAATGGGCTAATCCCAGTTAGCCTCTCTGGTCATCTGAGGCGACTGGGACTCCGTGACGGACCGCTCCGGGCTCAAATGCAGAAGGCGGTGCTCCTTGATACTGCCAGCATCGTCCGCCGTTTTCTTTCCCTTTCCCCCTAACCCTTGGCCGTTTGGTCTTCCCTGCCGAGGGCTTCCATCTGGTTGGGCTTTTATTTATTTATGTAGTTTTGCATTTATTTTATTTTATTGATATTTATGTATATTTATCTTTTCATTTTCGTTTATAATTATATATTTATACATCCCAACCAGGTGAGAAAACTATATAGATACCCCACACATAATATTATTGTGTGTGGGGTAATAACGACAGTTTTTTTCTTTGTCGAACAGCGGCTTATTCATATTTACAGCTGTGGCGGCGCTGTTGTCGCGCCACAAGCGAAATACACGGAAGCCTAAATCACGCTATCAACATTCCGAATCATAAACAGTATATATAGAACATCTCCGAACTATAACACGGAGTGTTGGCTGCTCCCCGGGCAGAATACCTTGCCCGGCGGGAGATCTCCCCTTTTTCTCACCACAGCCACACAGCGTATATGAATAAGTCGCCTCGACTGGTGGTGCGGTGGACGTGATTCGCACGGAATACAAGCGTGAAATAGCAGCAAAACGTTGCTGTGTTTTGTATGGTAGGTGTCGAGAACCGGAAACTTTTTTTACTGAAAAAGCTTCATTTCATCTTAGTCCTCAGTAGCGTCAATGATTTTGTTACTTGATCAAGGATAGATAAAGCCGTCTATTGATTACAGTGCCATCAAGTGTACTTACCGTGTGTACGCTTATCTTCACCATACCTTCCATAAAATGCATATTCATCAAACTTTAATTTATTTTTTTAGTGTCATTCATAAACAAAAAATCTCATATTATTATACAAGTATAAAAATACCGCAAATGTGTAATTTACTACATTGCAAAAGAAAAACATATGACGGTGCGTTATCGTGGCAGCACTAAGTGTGTGGTTTTGCTATATGGACATAACATCGCGAGTGATTGTGTAACGGGTTCCCAGTTAACTGTTCATATCGATTTCGGAGCACAAAGCAGAGATCCATATAGCTGAAGATATGTCACTACAGCTTGCGGATAGTTCGAAACCATCAATCATCGCAGACGATTCGTAGCGCTGCGTCAGAAGAAAATGGTAGCAAAAACTCGAAGGTGGCACGCGCATATCGCATACCACACACATGACACATTCAATTGCATCGTTGCGTTGTGAAATTAGAAGCAATGCTTGTGCTATACTACTTAATGCTGTACTACTTAATTCGTTTCCTAGACCTTAGCATTTTTTATAATGAAGATATAAAATTCTAACTGCTAGTCTTCCGATAAATAATTATCAATATACGATGATTTAACTTCATACGAAAAATTAATATAGATACTTTTTTTAATGTGATATTTAATCGTAAAGCCATAAAAATATTCAATTAAAGTAAAAAATTGTAAGTAAAATTATAACAGTTTGTTAAAGCTTTCGTTTTTGTTGGTTTATTTCATTTAGAAAGAACTAAAAGAGTCATTTTCAAACCCGGCAATTAAATTCATTACTACATTAAGGAAGTTGATAAACAGTATTTTGTAACCGAATGTCCTACCAAAACAAAAATGTGATAAA